>JASFAX010006782.1:0-29920 GCA_030737875.1 Allium sativum
TTTGAAGTTGGGACTTCAAAACGCGAACTGCACGTGCTCGATTCGATTTAATTTTAATTTATATATATATATATATATATATATATATATATATATATATATATATATATAAGCCATTCAACTATTTTTATCGCCAAAACTATTTATTCGACACTTGTCTATTTTTAGCGAGTCACACACATGTCAAAAATGTTATTTTTACCACCAAAGTATTTATTTCATAAACGTATATTTTTAGCAAGCTATACACATGATAAAAATGTTATTTTTATCTTCCACACATTTATTTCACAAACGTATATTTTTAGCAAGCTATACACATGATAAAAATGCTATTTTTATCTTCAACACATTTATTTCACAAACGTATATTTTTAGCAAGCTATACACATGATAAAAATGTTATTTTTATCTTAAACACATTTATTTCACACATGAACACTTCCACACATGGATATCATATACATAGTTTGTACATGTAGTAAAAAGGTAGATTTGGTTGTCAAAACAATTTATTTGTAAAAGGAGTATTTTATTTAGTTAGTATATATAGTAAAGGTGTAATTTTTATCGTCACAACTATTTATTTATTCACACATGAATTCAACCACATCGGGTATTTTCAACCACGATTCACACAATCACAAGCAACTATCCTAACCACAAACGGTATTATTTCAACCACAATCACAACCACAAATATATTGCCCATGGTATGTGGACAAGGGGAGATACGTATATATACATATATATAACGCGTATATTTTTCCATTTCACGACCACATCGAATATGTGGTTCTATACAACACATACAATTTGCACAACGCTAATATAACACATACAATGCTTATACAAGTGGTGTACATCACATATGTAGTCTATACTTCGCTTGTACAACTTGTACATCGTCGTTCATAGTTTATTTTGAATATAGAGTTCTCACATAGGTTTGTCGCTTTGCTAAAAATCGTAGAAGGCTCAGAAAAATCCGCGGTCTCTTCTATAATGTAGAGATCCTCCTTGCAGTCACGATGTCTCCTGTTTCATCGAATTTCGTCAATACACCAAAAAGATATGATTTTTCAAAGGTTTGCGACACTTAAAAGTGTTTAAATTGCATAAAGGTGCTACCTTTATTAACCGTTCAAAGCTAGGTTTCAGATTTGCGATCAAACCGCCGCACGAATCAAGGATCGAATGGTATGACGTCGAAGAGGGAGGCAAGGGGCACCTGCGCCCGGTGGTGGCGCTCCGATCGATGCAGCGTGGTGGGCACGGCGGCGCTTCAAAGACCTCGACTTTGAGGGGGCGAAATCTCGTTGGATATGCGACGAGGAGGGGAGCACCAGGTCTTAATTTGAAGGGGAGAGGATGGCCGTTGGAGATCGGGTGGTGGCGCGCGTCGGAGATGAACGGAGCGACGGGAAAAAGCTTGGGAAGGGGGCGACTGTTTTCCGTCGTGAACGAGAGGATTTGGGGCGGGTTTGACTCGGTCAAACGAAGTGAGAGAGAAAGGAGTGGATTGGCCCATTATATTTTATTTTTTAAATTATTTTAAATTCAAAAATATCTCCTTATCCAAACGAACACCAATTCAAGCCCATCGACTGTCGTCCCTAGCGTTTTACCCCCATTCCGGACACAATGGGATATGTTTCGTAGGCCAATTCGACTGTTTAAGCCAGTTTTTCTACAATTTAAAATATACAACATTCAAATTTGAATTTAAACCTGCATTTCAAATTGCCGGGGCCACATACTGACTCTAAAAATTCCAAAAAAATATTTCTGACATCGTGTCGACGATACGGTCCCAACAAAACTGATTTCGTCGAATTCTGAGATCGTTTGAAAAATGGCCTTTTTTGGGTCGATCCAATTTAATTGTAATTCGACCAAACACGTTATCTTTTGCCATGCTCACATATTAGCTTCAAAAATTCCGTGTAACAACCTGTAATTTTAAATAATCTATTATAATATAAATCGAGGCAGAATTTAATTTAAAAATCTGAATCAAGGGAAACGGGCTGTGCCATTGCGTTCGTCTCGGAAAAATACGCGAAATAGAGTCCGAGTTTTCGAAAATCGGAGTCCGTATGACCCAGTTAAGGCCCATTGAAGTTTTCAGAAATTTCCATGTTAAAAACAGATTTGAATTTTAAGTTCAAAATTGGAAATTAGGGCAAACTGGCGCAGGCGGGAAAATTCCCGCCAAGACCCCCATGTCGACAGGCAAGTCGACAGGATCCTCAGGGTGTCGACAGCCCTGTCGACAGCCCTGTCGACACAGGGTGGCCGGGCAGTTTTGCCTAGTGCACCAGTTTGGGTTTTGCGCTGGGTTTGAGGCTGTGTTCTGGAAGCTTCCGAAATCTGATGGACCTAAACTAACCTAGGGTTAATCCTAGGGCTAAAAACTAATCCTAATCTCTATAAATAAGACCCTAACCTACCCCTAAATCATCATTATTCATTCAAGTAACTAAACTATGGCAAAATTATTCCTCTCATGGCCTCCACTCTCTTCTAAAAATCTCTAACTTATTTCTATGAGAGATTATGTATGCATACAAGAGTTTTCAAGTTTAGAAGAGTATTATTAGCTTGCATTTCAAGTCAAGTTGCAATTTTTACATCATAAAGCAAGGGTTTTTCTTATTGGAGCTTGCATATTTGGGTTTTTATTGTTGCATAAGGGCTTCGTCTCAATCTATAATTATATATTGTTCTTCATAGCATTGTAAGCCCTCTTACCTTCTTTATGAACTCTAAAGTTAATGAATGATGCAAGTTGGGTTTTATGCAAGTTTATTATGCTATGTTATGCAAGTTATGCAAGCTATGTTATGCAAGTTATGCATTATGTTATGCAAGTTATGCATGTTATGTTATGCAAGTTATGCATGTTATGTTATGCAAGTTATGCATGTTATGATATGCAAGTTTAATATGTTTATGCAAGTTTGGGTTGAACATTCACATGTTATCATGTTATGCGAACTTACCATGAGTTTATGAACCTAAAGCTTTGAGCTTTATGCTAAAAGGTTGCATTTTGGCAACATAGAAGTTATCATACACATATGATAACTTGTATGTGAGGCCAAATGCGAACTAGTAGCAACTTTTACATGTCATTTGTCACCATGTATCACTTATATGCTAAGTTTGGTTTTTATGCATATTTTTGAGGCTTAAATATGCAACATGAACATGTGTATATGTCATATGCCACCATGTTAAACTTGTGGCTTCAATACCTTTTTGTCATGATTATGCTAAGTTCCCTATTCTACCCTTTTATGCGTTGTTGCGATTATGTGAACGATGGGATTACGTTGGGATTGGGTAACATGAACATGATTTTTATAACATGACATGATTTGTTAACTTGCAACTATGTTTTGGAAACATAATGGACATGACACTTAGAAAACATAAGTGTGGCCAACTCGAGGTTGGGCTGAGTTTGTAGTGTAAAGCTACCCGAACCTACCGGCTTAACTAGTGGCTACAAACGATAGGACCCAATGTGAGAAGTTGGTCATGTTGTGCTAGAACCCGAGGTTAGACCAACTTGTGGTGTAAATCTACCCGGAACCCACCGGCTTAACTAGGTAACCACAACAAAGTCTAATGTGAGAGGTTAAGGCACATTAAATTAATTAATGCCTCATGATTAGGGTTAAGTCATGGTCCACTAAATACTTAACCAATTTGGGGATTTGATGGATTAAACGGGGGTTAAGTCGTGAACCGTCCGTTACACTTAACCAATTTAATCCATGATTAGTAAGGGTTAAACCGCACTTAACCCTCTTGGAAAATCCTAGCAACGGGGTCCGTTCCAGCAGTAACCTCACATGTTTGTATCACCGATACCTTAGGGACTAGGCTAGGGTGGGGCACGATTACTGGGCTGATGTAAGCGACCAAAACGACGGCTGAGGGGTACGCCGTTGTGGGTCCAGGCGGACTACGGTCGTGCACATAGTCCGGAGTTGGAAAATCAGGCACGGGTACCAGTAGGTTTAGACTGTGCACTCTTGTTTATGGTGTCCGGGGTTGACACCCTAGGGCTTGATACACCCGAAGGTGGACCCAGCACAGTCTGACTACAATCATGTTTGGGCCGTATTGACACCAACACCTGACGAGTAGGCTTATAGGGAGCCGATCGATTAGACCGTGTATTTGGGTCACTTCATGTTATTGGGCCAAAGCTTGGGCCAAGGGATCAATACCTGTTATACAAGTCATGTTAGATTGCTAGTACACCATGGTGCAAAACCTAACCTTGTTTATGTGATGACACCTTTATCTATCTTGTAGTTAATCATCATGCCAGTATGTTCATCTCAGTTTCCATCATGCCTGTTAACTTTATTAGTTTATGCTGATCGTAGTAGGGCTTACCAGTCTTTTTGACTGACCTGTTTTCTTTTGCCTCTTTTTCTTCCATTCCCCCCCAGGTTCTCAGGGAGGGAACGTTGGAGCTTAGCTTGGACTTCTGATCGCTTGCTTGTGGATTTTTAGCTCATGTACGGTTTGACATGAAGCTAGCTATGGTTATCACTTATTTTGGGGATAGTACTTATGCTTTTCAGTTGATGTTGTTTTTATCTAGACTTGTTTATTTGAGTAGTTGACATTATGATTGTACCAGACTTGTTTTGAGATGGTTTGAGATCTTCCGCTGTTTTATTTTTCACTTACTCTGTTTACATATATACTTATTTTCTTGTTCTGCCTTGATATATCATTATGCATGTTTACCTTGTTTTAACGCCCCTCCAAAGTTAGTGCCCTTGCAAGAGTGGCCCTAGCGGAGGTGGGGTGTTACAAATTTGGTATCAGAGCATATGGTTTACGAGAAGGAACAAAAGGTTTTAAAAGCTTTTGAAAAACTATTTTCAAAACGAGTATAAAGTATTTTCCAAAGAAAAGTCTAGTATTTTAAAAGGCTATTCCCCAAAAGCCATTAGCAAAAAAAAATCCTTTCGTCTTTTCTCCATTTTGAATCTATCTTTTTCTTTGTTTCAGCATGGCCGATAACTTTGTTATTCCGGAGGGAGTGCAAGTTCCTGTTTGGTATAGGAGACTTTTAGAGGCTAGGGCGACCGAGGCCGGCCCCGCAGATGCTCCTACTACTCCTCCTCCGGTGGTTCCTGTTCCTCCTCCTCCTGTAGCTGAGGTTCCTCTTCCTCCTCCTCCCCCTCAGCACCCTCCAGTAGAGTTCACGAAGGTTTGCAAGGACTTCAAAGCAATGGGTGGCAAGAACTTTCTGGGCACCGAGACTTTTGTAGAGGCCCGGAATTGGTTGAAAGAGACCGGGGACTTATTTGCTATCTTTAGATTGGATGATGAGAGGAAGATCTTGTTGGCAGTTTGGCTTATGAAGGATGAAGCCGCTTATTGGTGGGAGATCACTACCGCGACTAGGCCCGTTGAGACTTGGGATGATTTCAGGACCAGATTCAGCCTTAAGTTTTTATCTTCAGCTGAGGTAAATTTACAGACGGAGAAGTTTATTGCACTGAAGCAAGGAGATATGTCTGTCAAAGAATATGTGAACAAGTTTAATCAGTTGGCTCGTTTTGGCTTGGATATGGTGAGCACTACTGAGAAGAAGGCTCTTCGTTTTGCTAGAGGATTGAATGAGCTGTTACAGGGTTTGGCTATGTCTCATGTGCCCATGGGGGCCACATTTGAGAGTTTGGTTGATATGGCTTTGCTTCAGGGAGATGGCAAGAAAGAAGTCAAGCCGAATGATACTCAAGCTAAGAAGACTGATTCCCAGTGGAAAGGCAATCAGAGTGGTCAAAGCAGTCAAGGCAATCAGAATAAGAACAAGAGTCAAGGCAACAAGGGGAACAACAACAAGGGCAATAACAAGGGAAAGTGCCATTACTGCGGTATGGCGGGACACATTGCTAAGGATTGTAGGAAGAAGAAAAGGAAGCTTGGTGGATGCTTTTCCTGTGGTGAGACTGGACACTTCAGCAAAGAATGCCCAAAGAAGCAAGGGCAAGGTCAGGGTCAGACTCAGCGTGCTGGACCTTCAGGAGGGCAAGTTCATGCTCTCAATACCGCTCCAGTTCCCGATCGAGGTAGTGTTTCTGTTGAAAACCTTGTTTATATTTCCGATCTTCCAGTTCGTACCTTGTTTGATTCTGGTGCATCACATAGCTTTATTTCATCTGATCTAGTTGATAGTTTGCACCTTAGTACTAGCTTAGTGGATGATCCCGTTTGTGTCTTGAATCCCATTGGGGGTTCCGCTCATCTATCTGTGATATGTGAGGATCTGAGGATCTCTATACTGAGTGTAGAGTTCTTGTGTAGTGCGTATGTTCTTGGTTTCAGGGGATACGGATTGATTTTGGGCATGGATTGGCTGTTTAGACATGGAGCCATTCTTGATTGTGAGCATAGGGTTGTGAGGCTTGTGACTCGCCTTGGCAACACCCTAGAGATTTCATGTAATCCGAAGGATCCCGTCATGTTGTGCTATCTTGAATCTCTCGACTCGTCAGTGGAAACTCTTCAATCTGTAAGGGTGGTTCGAGATTATCCAGATGTTTTCGAAGAAGTTAAGGGGTTGCCCCTTAAACGAGAGAATGATTTTCGCATTTATCTGGTGGATAATGCTAAGCCGGTTTCTTTGCCTGTTCGGCACATGGCTCCGCGTGAGAGACGGGAGCTCAGCAAGCAAGTGAAAGAGTTGCTTGAGAAGAACTTCATTAGACGAAGTATATCCGAATGGGGAGCGCCTGTGGTATTTGCTACTAAGGCGGATGGTTCTCTTCGACTTTGCGTGGACTATAGAGAGTTGAATAAGCTGACTAAGAAGAACAGACACCCGTTACCGAGGATTGATGATCTCTTTGACCAGCTTGTCGGTGCTTCTGTTTTCTCCCAGCTTGATCTTGCTACTGGATTTCATCAGCTCAGAGTGGCTGAAGATAGTATAGACAAGACTGTATTCAGAACTCCAGATGGATTCTTCGAATGGCTTGTCATGCCGTTCGGTTTGACTAATGCACCCGCATATTTTGTGGACTTGATGAGTAGGGTGTTTCGGGAGTTCTTGAACAAGTTTGTCGTGGTCTTCGTGGATGATATTCTGATCTTCTCTAAGGATGAAGAAGAGCACGCAAGGCATCTCATGGAGGTGATGGATACGCTTAGAGCGCATCAGTTGAAGGCCAAGTTCTCCAAGTGTCACTTTTGGAGAAGGGAAGTTCGGTTCCTTGGGCATATAGTATCTAAGCAAGGCTTGGCGGTGGATCCCGCTAAAGTAGTTGCCGTTCAGGATTGGAAGGCTCCGAGGAATGCAACCGAAGTGAGAAGTTTTCTAGGTCTTGCAGGTTTTTACCGGAAGTTCATCAAAGACTTCGCGAAGATATCTGCTCCTCTTACTAAGTTGACGTAGAAGAACTTAGTTTTTGCTTGGGATATGGAATGTGAGCTTGCTTTCCAGAGACTCAAGAGAGCCCTCACCTCAGCACCAGTTCTAGCTTTACCCGATGGTGGTAAGATGTTTACCGTGTACACCGATGCTTGTGGCACGGGGTTAGGCGCTGTTCTGATGCAGGAAGGAAGAGTTATATGCTTTGGTGGTAGACAACTCAAGGTGCATGAGAAGAATTATCCTACTCATGATTTAGAGCTGGCAGCGATTGTATATGCACTTAAGGCTTGGCGCCATTATCTTTTGGGAGAGAGATTTGAGCTGTATACTGATCACAAGTCTTTGAAGTACCTCTTTTCGTAGAAGGATCTGAACTTGAGGCAGCAAAGATGGATGGAATTCTTGGCGTCCTACGATTTTGATATAGCCTATACCCCTGGCAAGGGGAATGTTGTAGCGGATGCGTTGAGTAGAAAAAGGTTGACACTAAGTCCTCTATTTGTTGAGATGAAGAATTTAGAGTTCTTGGCAACCTTTGATTTCTCTTTGGCGGTTGAGTCGATGACCGGTTCTTTAGCATCTCTTGAGCTCAGGCCTACCCTTCTGGATCAAGTCGGGCCTTCGCAGAGGGAAGACCCTCAGATAGTTGAGATTATGGATAAGCTGATTCGAGGGGAGACATCTAGTCACCTTGATCGATATTCTATTGATGACAAGGGTTGGCTGAGGAGAGACGGAAGACTTTGTGTTCCAATGGTGGAAGATTTAGTGAGAAAAGTGCTTGAGGAAGCACATCGCTCCAAGTTGACTATACATCCGGGTGGAGATAAGATGTATAAAATATGAAGCGCATTTTATTCTGGCCTGGAATGAAGAAAGATGTGGCAGAGTTTGTCTCTAGATGTATTGTTTGCCAGCAAGTTAAGGCCGAGTCGAAGAAGCCCGGTGGGCTATTGCATCCTCTAGAGGTCCCGCTATGGAAGCGGGAGAGTATTTCCATGGATTTTGTCGATGGATTACCGAGGTCAAGAAAAGGGAATACAAGCATATGGGTCATTGTGGATAGGCTTACGAAGAGTGCTCATTTCATTCCGGTGAAGAGCAAGAGGACCGCATCTTGGCTAGCATCTGTATATCTTCGTGAGATAGTACGACTACATGGAGTCCCTTCTAGCATAGTCAGTGACCGTGACCCCATCTTTACTAGTCAGTTCTGGAGTAGTTTGCAAGAAGCTTTGGGCACGAGGTTGAATCTGAGTACGGCTTATCACCCACAAACGGACGGTCAGACCGAAAGGGTGAATAGAGTACTTGAGGACTTGTTGAGGCTTTGCATTCTGGATTTTGGTGGTACTTGGGAAGACCATCTTCCTCTTGTGGAGTTTGCATATAATAACAGTTATCAGGCGAGCATAGGGATGGCACCGTTTGAGGCTTTATATGGGAGGCCGTGCAAGTCACCTACATGTTGGTGGGAGACTACAGATAAGCTTATACTTGGACCTGATATGATTAGAGATACATCCGAGAAGGTCGAGTTGATTAGAAGACGGATGAAGGCGGCCCAAGACAGACAGAAATCCTATGCTGATAAGCGAAGGACTGATCTGGAGTTTGATGTTGGGGATATGGTTTTCGTGAAGGTTTCTCCTTTACGGAATGTGGTTCGGTTTGGAGCCGTGGGGAAGTTAGCACCGAGGTTTGTTGGACCGTTTCCTGTTATAGAGAGGATCGGGCAGATGGCCTATAGAGTGGAATTGCCCGAGAAGCTAGCTGGAGTGCATAATGTTTTTCATGTCTCGCATCTTCGGTAGTGTTTGCATAAGTCATCAGAGGTGGTTGAGCCAAGTGTTCTAGAAGATATGGAAGTGGAGAAAGAAGCTACCTTAAGGAGAGCTCCGATTCGTATCTTGGGGACACAGATCAAGAAGCTAAGGAATCGAGAGGTCAAGTTGGTGAAGGTTCAATGGAGTGAAGCCGAAGAAGACGCAACTTGGGAAACTGAAGAGAAGATGCGTAGGCTTTATCCATTCCTTTTTGAGGGTACACTCTCAATCTCTTTATCTTTCTTTTGCTATCCATGTTTATCTAGTTTATCTAGTCTATCTAGTTTATCGTGTTATCTTATCATGAGAACCTTAGGTAGAACCCTTTGGATTAAACATGTGTTTGAGACATGTTATGCTTGATGTTTGCAAGTGGTTGCAAGTGTTTGCAAGTGGTTTGTCGTGGATGCATGATACACATTAGGCACTAGATCGGCTCACACACTCCTCATATTGCATGTGCATGAGTGTTTATGCTTATTCATGGATGATTTTTTATGCTATCACATGGATTTTGCATATGGATGTATGTTATGAGCACATATGTAGATATTATACATTATGTTAGGGATTTGCATACATATGGATACATTTCACTAACATATTTTGCATTGATCTTTGCATTAGATAAGTACATATACACACACTTTTGCATATGTTCATACAACATTTAGAATCTTGTAAGGACAATGATTTCTCATGGATGATGTTTTGAGTAGATGGATGATTGGATGGTAGGATATGTTCTTCCTAACTTGAAGATTTCGGGGATGAAATCCTTTAAGGAGGGGAGAATGTAACAACCTGTAATTTTAAATAATCTATTATAATATAAATCGAGGCAGAATCTAATTTAAAAATCTGAATCAAGGGAAACGGGCTGTGCCATTGCGTTCGTCTCGGAAAAATACGCGAAATAGAGTCCGAGTTTTCGAAAATCGGAGTCCGTATGACCCAGTTAAGGCCCATTGAAGTTTTCAGAAATTTCCATGTTAAAAACAGATTTGAATTTTAAGTTCAAAATTGGAAATTAGGGCAAACTGGCGCAGGCGGGAAAATTCCCGCCAAGACCCCCATGTCGACAGGCAAGTCGACAGGGTCCTCAGGGTGTCGACAGCCCTGTCGACAGCCCTGTCGACACAGGGTGGCCCGGCAGTTTTGCCTGGTGCACCAGTTTGGGTTTTGGGCTGGGTTTGAGGCTGTGTTCTGGAAGCTTCCGAAATCTGATGGACCTAAACTAACCTAGGGTTAATCCTAGGGCTAAAAACTAATCCTAATCTCTATAAATAAGACCCTAACCTACCCCTAAATCATCATTATTCATTCAAGTAACTAAACTATGGCAAAATTATTCCTCTCATGGCCTCCACTCTCTTCTAAAAATCTCTAACTTATTTCTATGAGAGATTATGTATGCATACAAGAGTTTTCAAGTTTAGAAGAGTATTATTAGCTTGCATTTCAAGTCAAGTTGCAATTTTTACATCATAAAGCAAGGGTTTTTCTTATTGGAGCTTGCATATTTGGGTTTTTAATGTTGCATAAGGGCTTCGTCTCAATCTATAATTATATATTGTTCTTCATAGCATTGTAAGCCCTCTTACCTTCTTTATGAACTCTAAAGTTAATGAATGATGCAAGTTGGGTTTTATGCAAGTTTATTATGCTATGTTATGCAAGTTATGCAAGCTATGTTATGCAAGTTATGCATGTTATGTTATGCAAGTTATGCATGTTATGCAAGTTATGCATGCTATGTTATGCAAGTTATGCATGTTATGATATGCAAGTTTAATATGTTTATGCAAGTTTGGGTTGAACATTCACATGTTATCATGTTATGCGAACTTACCATGAGTTTATGAACCTAAAGCTTTGAGCTTTATGCTAAAAGGTTGCATTTTGGCAACATAGAAGTTATCATACACATATGATAACTTGTATGTAAGGCCAAATGCGAACTAGTAGCAACTTTTACATGTCATTTGTCACCACGTATCACTTATATGCTAAGTTTAGTTTTTATGCATATTTTTGAGGCCTAAATATGCAACATGAACATGTGTATATGTCATATGCCACCATGTTAAACTTGTGGCTTCAATACCTTTTTGTCATGATTATGCTAAGTTCCCTATTCTACCCTTTTATGCGTTGTTGCGATTATGTGAACGATGGGATTACGTTGGGATTGGGTAACATGAACATGATTTTTATAACATGACATGATTTGTTAACTTGCAACTATGTTTTGGAAACATAATGGACATGACACTTAGAAAACATAAGTGTGGCCAACTCGAGGTTGGGTTGAGTTTGTAGTGTAAAGCTACCCGGAACCTACCGGCTTAACTAGTGGCTACAAACGATAGGACCCAATGTGAGAAGTTGGTCATGTTGTGCTAGAACCCGAGGTTAGACCAAGTTATGGTGTAAATCTACCCGGAACCCACCGGCTTAACTAGGTAACCACAACAAAGTCTAATGTGAGAGGTTAAGGCACATTAAATTAATTAATGCCTCATGATTAGGGTTAAGTCATGGTCCACTAAATACTTAACCAATTTGGGGATTTGATGGATTAAACGGGGGTTAAGTCGTGAACCGTCCGTTACACTTAACCAATTTAATCCATGATTAGTAAGGGTTAAACCGCACTTAACCCTCTTGGAAAATCCTAGCAACGGGGTCTGTTCCAGCAGTAACCTCACATGTTTGTATCACCGATACCCTAGGGACTAGGCTAGGGTGGGGCACGATTACTGGGCTGATGTAAGCGACCAAAACGACGGCTGAGGGGTACGCCGGTGTGGGTCCAGGCGGACTACGGTCGTGCACATAGTCCGGAGCTGGAAAATCAGGCACGGGTACCAGTAGGTTTAGACTGTGCACTCTTGTTTATGGGTCCGGGGTTGACACCCTAGGGCTTGATACACCCGAAGGTGGACCCAGCACAGTCTGACTACAATCATGTTTGGGCCGTATTGACACCAACACCTGACGAGTAGGCTTATAGGGAGCCGATCGATTAGACCGTGTATTTGGGTCACTTCATGTTATTGGGCCAAAGCTTGGGCCAAGGGATCAATACCTGTTATACAAGTCATGTTAGATTGCTAGTACACCGTGGTGCAAAACCTAACCTTGTTTATGTGATGACACCTTTATCTATCTTGTAGTTAATCATCATGCCAGTATGTTCATCTCAGTTTCCGTCATGCCTGTTAACTTTATTAGTTTATGCTGATCGTAGTAGGGCTTACCAGTCTTTTTGACTGACCTGTTTTCTTTCGCCTCTTTTTCTTCCGTTTCCCCCCCCCAAGGTTCTCAGGGAGGGAACGTTGGAGCTTAGCTTGAACTTCTGATCGCTTGCTTGTGGATTTTTAGCTCATGTACGGTTTGACATGAAGCTAGCTACGGTTATCACTTATTTTGGGGATAGTACTTATGCTTTTCAGTTGATGTTGTTTTTATCTAGACTTGTTTATTTGAGTAGTTGACATTATGATTGTACCAGACTTGTTTTCAGATGGTTTGAGATCTTCCGCTGTTTTATTTTTCACTTACTCTGTTTACATATATATTTATGTTCTTGTTCTGCCTTGATATATCATTATGCATGTTTACCTTGTTTTAACGCCCCTCCAAAGTTAGTGCCCTTGCAAGAGTGGCCCTAGCGGAGGTGGGGTGTTACATTCCGAAACTTGGAACCTAGCAATAAATTGACGCTACGGACCCAACAAAAGTGGTTTCGTCGAATTCCGAGGTCGTTTGCAAAATGGCTATTTTTATGGGCCAAAATCTCTATTTTAAATACAGACAAGTGTATATAGCCTTGTATAACTAGCCCTGCGACTATTTTAAAATGCCAAGCAAGCTCTAACATTTATTTTACTCTGTGACGGTCCTATTCTCAGCATCTGTTCGAGAGGTTTTGTCAAACAGAGTTACATTTTCTAGGGTCGTCCCCTTTGTACTTTTAAATTGAATTAAATCTATTTAATCGCAGTTTTAAGTCAAATTTTCAAACTGCTGTGCCAATTCAAACTATCTTAACATCCAGAATATATTTCCTGTCTATTTTCAATTAAAATAGATTTTTAGTCGCTTTTATTTAAAATATTTTATTTTAAATAACTTAAAATACACTATAATAGCCAAATTAAAAATTTTAAACTGGCTCAGATTTTTTGGGTTGTTACAATCCTCCCCACTTAAATCTTTTCGTCCTCGAAAAGGAAAATAACTACAAGTTGTTCACCAAATCAACTCAACGTTCGTTATTTTAATTATGGCTTAAGTTCTTCAACTTTTCAGTTTCTAAGAATTTTTCAAATTCTTCAAAAATTTGGCTAACACCCTAAATTTCTGAAAAATTTCGCCATAACCTCCTTTGTACGGAGAGCAGTTTGGAAATTTATTGGGCCGTATTAGGTACCCAATAAATCCTACAGTGCATACACATATTTATAGTGACATAATAACTAGTGTTCATAGGGGAGTATGTTTTAAAAAGCTCCAGAGAATAAATTCTCGTCACCCTACAAAGAGGTTTTGTGCCTTATCAACTAGAGAGACGTGTTTATTATCAACTCTAGACCTGTGTGGGTTTTTTATTAATCTGGCATTTTACAATTACATTTTTAAAATTGTCCATGTCAATCTTCTGTTCAACCTGTAATATATAGTCATCGCCATACAAGCCTCTCGCTCGTATGATAAATCTTCAACCTCGTCACACAAGCTCCAAATGCTTATGTGGTATATGATGAAGTATGCCATCTTCAAGTAGTATGCCATGTGATGTAGTTCAAATTTAATTGTTACTATCCTATGGCGACGTTTATTAGTGACACACAGAACAACCAGCACTCCGCATCCAATTGCATTCACAGGAGTTGATATAAAAATAAAATTGCGCATCCAACTCATTAAGGTTTACCTATTTGTCGAGCACACAAATAAATTCTTTACTCAACAGCTAATCCATTTACCTGTTCAAACATGTGTATATATATGCATATATATGCTAAAGCTGATAATTCTAGTGAATAACAATTTATTTTAACACTTGGTTATTTTTAACTGTTCACATACATGTTAAAAATAATGGTTTCAAACAACAAGGATTTATTTTAACACTTCAGCTATTTTTAACAACCTATATACATGTTAAAAATGTGGTTTCAACTAACAAATTATTATTTACACTATTGGTTATTTTTAAACACTTCACATTCATGTTACATATATTATTTTCAATCCATAAATATTTATTTTAACCTTTGGTTATTTTTAATGATTCGTATACTTGTTAAAATAATTAACTACCATACAGCACAATAAAGAACCAATTTAAAGTGAAAACTACTCATCTATGAATTGAGAACGATGGTAAAGTAGGAAATAGAATGGAAATGCAATGTATTGTGAATGTACCTTGCACCAGAGTCAATAAAAGAGATGGTAGACTGATCAATTTGTTTTGCTATTCTGCTTAGCTCAATCTAGGACTTTACTAATCCCATCTCTAATGAGCTACTCGTCATAGAACTCAAGAGATTCTATTCTGACGAGGTGTTTAATGTGTTAAATTCCAGAACTAAGATTAACCAAAGCTCTGATACCAACTGTGACGATCCCAAAACCCGTATGAACGGTGTTAAGGATAATCATGGAATATAACACATTAATCAACATTGCAGATAACAGATAATAGCATAAACAAGAAATAAAGTAATTTACACAGATATGACAGCGGAATCATAAATGTGATAACATCAGAGTAGCACAGTATAGGATACAACTTAGTGCTTAAAATAAAAGATCAGTCATCATCGCCATAGGCGGAATACATACATACAGATAGTAAATGCTGAAAGTAAACAGTCTACATCGCCTGAGGCGGAATCATATACATAAAATAGAAATGGCGGAATATCAAATAGCCAAAATGATATAAGTGAATCCAGTCCTCGCCATCTAGCCAAAAGTGCACCCCGTGCTGCGGTGCAAAAGCCAAAATACCCTGCTATTTGTCAACTAGGCTGCCCGTGTCAAAAGAGGGCACCCGAGTTTGCAAAGTGAAACAAACAACGAGTCAGTCGTGGGACTGGTATGAGAAATCTACCTAACTGCTTTAACACAACACTAAGGCAAATCAAAGGACCACGCCACTTTCGCGGAACGGGTTTACTCCAATGATTTCCATTTCACACATATGATAAAAATCGACAATAATATGTTTCACACACCCACTTTTATTCCTGGTGTTTATATTTTCTTAGCACTTCACACATATGATAAAAATCGACAATAACACGTTTCACACACCCACTTTTATTCCTGGTGTTTACATTTTCTTAGCACTTCACACATATGATAAAAATCGACAATAACACGTTTCACACACCCACTTTTATTCCTGGTGTTTATATTTTCTTAGCACTTCACACATATGATAAAAATCGACAATAACACGTTTCACACACCCACTTTTATTCCTGGTGTTTACATTTGATTTCCATTTCACGATATAAAGTAAATCTTTAAACAACGCAATGCTTTTAAAAGAATGAGGCCGATATAAGACTCAAGTCCCATCACACAATGCAACGCAAACCGGAGGATAGAGTTTTACCTTATATTTGCCAAAATATGCTTAATACGTGTAAAGCAGATCACTTGATATTATTACTAGTGCATATATGTTTTAAAAACAAATTCAATCATAAATATCAATCCTAGGCGGCATGAATGACCCATACCACTATGTCGCCATACTAGTAATACAATCAAATCCGTTATTTCGTATCGAAAATTGGATTCCAACATGAGTCGAGGCAAGGGGCAAGCTCCTCTCCGATTCGAGACACTCTAGCAAATGCCTCAGGACCCCACTATGATCCTTGGATCTTCAGGGCCGGTTCTCTCTTACTTTTGAGGATTAGTTATTCCTGAACACACGTTTCTCGGTCCTAACAGACCTAACAATCGAGGCGCCTCATTCCAACAATCACACAGGTGAAAAGTATAATAATGTCAGCGCTGGTAAGTCCCTGACACCACCTATAGCTAGAAAGAAACGTCGTGTTCTCCCTGCAGTCCGTATCCCGTTTTTAACTCATACCGAGGTGTGAGGCTCGCGAATCCACGTTACACACAAAGCTACACCACAAAGGCCATGCTTTGATCATCACCACAAGACTTTGCTTTGCAACAGAAGCCTTGATCATTGCCACTTACGCATGCCACACGGGCAATTCACTCCACGCGACTGATTTCCATCTATATACAACCTCTGAGCTCGTACGTCTCAGAGAAGGGCGTTAAGCAAGAGAATAAATTCTCCGCCGCCAAACAGATGTATATTGAACAGAGATCAATCAACACAGACTAAAATCCAATGTCAGACACACAGTCTATTTACAAATCCGTTCTGGGTCTGAACGAAACCGGAGGCACCACTCCTCGCATATCCGTACAATCAACACACACGTCCGGGTGGCTACAACTGTTACCCCTTCTAGGTAGCTACTCCCTTCATGGGTAACACTTGCACCCCTCCACTCGACGTGAAGATTGTCGGTCTTGAACCGTCACCATCGCTTCAACGTAGTATCACCGAACAACTATTTGGGATGAGAATTAACTCGGCCTTTCCAAATAGTTCACGTATATTTAGAATTCAAATCAATTATTTACTTGGTTAATTTATTCGACGTTCACAGTTCAGTTTAATTAGTGTAATTTTCACGCCAAACACATCTAACCATCAAAATAACTGCTAAACCAACCAAAGTTGGTTTATCTCCAGTCCACATCACTATTTATATTTTATCACGATTTTTCGCTATTTTTAATTATTTAAATATAGCTTGTTTTAATTAAACGACGTTATTGGTCGCAACGCGGCACGGGCGCTGCGCTCCTCCAGATTCGATTTACACATATCTGAAAATCCAACCGTTGTATCTTAGCAAAGTTTACACCACCGGAAAGGTCTCTCCGAGGCGGACCCAACGGTGGTGGTTTCGAGAGAATCCGACGGTCGGATCTCCCGCAATGTCCGTTTGAAGTTGGGACTTCAAAACGCGAACTGCACGTGCTCGATTCGATTTAATTTTAATTTTTATATATATATATATAAGCCATTCAACTATTTTTATCGCCAAAACTATTTATTCGACACTTGTCTATTTTTAGCGAGTCACACACATGTCAAAAATGTTATTTTTACCACCAAAGTATTTATTTCACAAACGTATATTTTTAGCAAGCTATACACATGATAAAAATGTTATTTTTATCTTCCACACATTTATTTTACAAACGTATATTTTTAGCAAGCTATACACATGATAAAAATGCTATTTTTATCTTCAACACATTTATTTCACAAACGTATATTTTTAGCAAGCTATACACATGATAAAAATGTTATTTTTATCTTAAACACATTTATTTCACACATGAACACTTCCACACATGGATATCATATACATAGTTTGTACATGTTGTAAAAAGGTAGATTTGGTTGTCAAAACAATTTATTTGTAAAAGGAGTATTTTATTTAGTTAGTATATATAGTAAAGGTGTAATTTTTATCGTCACAACTATTTATTTATTCACACATGAATTCAACCACATCGGGTATTTTCAACCACGATTCACACAATCACAAGCAACTATCCTAACCACAAACGATATTATTTCAACCACAATCACAACCACAAATATATTGCCCATGGTATGTGGACAAGGGGAGATACGTATATATACATATATATAACGCGTATATTTTGCCATTTCACGACCACATCGAATATGTGGTTCTATACAACACATACAATTTGCACAACGCTAATATAACACATTCAATGCTTATACAAGTGGTGTACATCACATATGTAGTCTATACTTCGCTTGTACAACTTGTACATCGTCGTTCACAGTTTATTTTGAATGTAGAGTTCTCACATAGGTTCGTCGCTTTGCTAAAAATCGTAGAAGGCTCAGAAAAATCCGCAGTCTCTTCTATAATGTAGAGATCCTCCTTGCTGTCACGATGTCTCCTGTTTCATCGAATTTCGTCAATACACCAAAAAGATATGTTTTTTCAAAGGTTTGCGACACTTAAAAGTGTTTAAATTGCATAAAGGTGTTACCTTTATTAACCGTTCAAAGCTAGGTTTCAGATTTGCGATCAAACTGATGCACAAATCGAGGATCGGATGGTATGACGTCGAAGAGGAAGGCAAGGGGCACCTGCGCCCGGTGGTGGCGCTCCGATCGATGCAGCGTGGTAGTCCCGGCGGCGCTTCAAAGACCTCGACTTTGAGGGGCGAAATCTTGTTGGATATGCGACGAGGAGGGGAGCACCAGGTCTTAATTTGAAGGGGAGAGGATGGCTGTTGGAGATCGGGTGGTGGCGCGCGTCGGAGATGAACGGAGCGATGGGAAAAAGCTTGGGAAGGGGGCGACTGTTTTCCATCGTGAACGAGAGGATTTGGGGCGGGTTTGACTCGGTCAAACGAAGTGAGAGAGAAAGGAGTGGATTGGCCCATTATATATTATTTTTTAAATTATTTTAAATTCAAAAATATCTCCTTATCCAAACGAACACCAATTCAAGCCCACCGACTGTCGTCCCTAACGTTTTACCCCCATCCTAGACACAATGGGTTATGTTTCGTAGGCCAATTCGACTGTTTAAGCCAGTTTTTCTACAATTTAAAATATACAACATTCAAATTTGAATTTAAACGTGCATTTCAAATTGCCGGGGCCACATACTGACTCTAAAAATTCCAGAAAAAATATTTCTGACATCGTGTCGACGATACGGTCCCAACAAAATTGATTTCGTCGAATTTTGAGATCGTTTGAAAAATGGCCATTTTTGGGTCGATCCAATTTAATTGTAATTCGACCAAACACGTTATCTTTTGCCACGCTCACATATTAGCTTCAAAAATTCCGAAACTTGGAACCTAGTAATAAATTGACGCTAAGGACCCAACAAAAGTGGTTTCGTCGAATTCCGAGGTCGTTTGCAAAATGGCTATTTTTAAGGGCCAAAATCTCTATTTTAAATACAGACAAGTGTATATAGCCTTATATAACTAGCCCTGCGACTATTTTAAAATGCCAGCCAAGCTCTAACATTTATTTTACTCTGTGACGGTCCTATTCTCAGCATCTGTTCAAGAGGTTTTGTCAAACAGAGTTACATTTTCTAGCGTCGTCCCCTTTGTACTTCTAAATTGAATTAAATCTATTTAATCGCAGTTTTAAGTCAAATTTTCAAACTGCTGTGCCAATTCAAACTATCTTAACATCCAGAATATATTTCCTGTCTATTTTCAATTAAAATAGATTTTTAGTCACTTTTATTTAAAATATTTTATTTTAAATAACTTAAAATACACTATAATAGCGAAATTAAAAATTTTAAACTGGCTCAGATTTTCTGGGTTGTTACATTAACCAACATTTTGTTATTGCTATCAGCAATTTCTTCTGCCTTTTAAAATGGTCAGCAAAGACCATGATAATCAAAGCATCACCTACAGGGCTGCATGAGCTTCTGCTGCACAGGTAACATTTTGTTGGATTTTTATTTTATATTTGAATTAATCTTACTACTCTCTATATGCATCGAATTTATTGTTTGATGTCATCGTTTTAATTTGCGATTTCTTCATTCAATATAGCAACTTTTTATGTATGTATACTTACATATAATTATTTGTTAAAATCAACATTGAAGGTAAAAGATTGGGTTACAATCAAAGCAAAAATAGAAACTAACCAACTAAACTGTCTGCGCAAAAATGTACTTACAAAGGATATAATAATTCATTTATGATGCTTTCTTAAGTATATCAATTTTATTATATGAATATATACAGAAGTTCTGACTTTCTAGGAAATGTATAACCATATGCGCATGTCATCTCATTAAGTATATGTTTTTTTGTGTTATTCTACTTGACTGAACTATTATTTTAATGTTGTTCAACAGAAAGCTTCTTAGTCCAAAGTATCGTAAGGGATCAATACTAAGAGTAAGGAGCATGATGATTCTTTAATTAAAGATATTTTTATATTGGGTTGTTACAAATGAATTAGAAGGTGGCTACGTTGCACCGAAGCTGCAAATTGCCTCGGTGCATCCCATGTAAAGAAAGAGGACGAATAAAAATTGTACTGCTCAGTGGTAGCTTAGCGTCTAAACATAATATGTATGTACTTGGATTTTCTTTTCGTTTGTAACTTAGATGAATAGAAATTGATGATTTACGGATGTGTTATTTACCCAATATGAATGATCAAGGAGCGTGCTTCAAATATGTAACTACTAACTTTACATGGGCATTTTCAATTTTGGAAATAATTTTAAAATTAAGATCCTAATTACTATAAACATATCAATGTTCTCTCTTTATTTATATTATAAGTGTTATTATTTTGTTTAACCTGCATAATAATATAATATATTGTTACTTTTACAATGCTTAAGTGGATGAAAATTTTTCTCCTAATACTTTGTCTTGCTTCAACAATACTGATTTTTTTTAATGTTTCATGTTTTTGCATGGAGTAATATGCGCAGGTGTTGTTTTATTGGGTATGCTACATAACAGTGTGATGCTGGACTTATTATATATAATTTTTAATTGTATCAGCTATGATGTTATCACTTCACGATATTGAATCTTTTTTTTCTATATAACATATGATTAACCATAAATCAAAGATGAACCAACAATGCTCCAATGTCACCTTTTTCCTATCAGTAAAAATTCACAAGCTGTTTGTAATGACCTTCCCGCTATTTTTCACAATAAATGATCCTATATATGAGGACGTGAGGTAGTCTGCTACTGATATCTATTTAAAAACCATTTGACTTATTTATCTTTATTTCTTCCATTGTAATTTGTATTCCAAATATCCAAAATCACCATCAACGAAGTTGATATTTATGTCAACTATTTGAGAAAGTCGCCAACCATTAATATTCATAAACTATATCCCAAAATAGATGGTGCATAATATGTATATTACATTACATAAAATTTTCGAATATAAACTTTGATTGATTTCATTGGATTGTTACGTAAAATTTAAAATTTGGTATACAATAAATTTTCCATTATTTGATGGAGTTTTTGCATTTGACGATCATTCCAACTGAAAATGCATTGAGTTTAACGCATAATTGTTAGTTAGTTAATGCTATCGGTTTAATTTTCGTATTTTTTTACATTACTTTAGCACTATATTTATTTTGCAATGCTCGTGTGCGAAGCACGGGTGCGCACTTGTTTTATATAATGCTTCATTTTATACTTATATAAAGAACACTCAACAATATAAAACTAATGCAAATTATTCACATCAATTTAAGACAATTTCAGCCCACATGTTTTAATTTTGGAATTTAAATGCCTACACTATTGTAATCTTCATTCAAGAACAAATAATACTGATAATCCATTTGCTTCCATTTTGGTTTTTAATTTGTGTCGATTAAAGTCGTCTTAATCTAATAAATTTTGGTAAGCCAACTTATATCAAATTTAACTGGAAGTATTTAGATCAATAAAAGAATATCCATGACCTGGACAACGTCAAACTTTGGTTTTCTACTTTTGCGCATCCAACAGTGAAACTTGCAAATTAAAAAAAACATTGAATGGAGAATGTATTTTATGACAATTTACAACAGTGGTTACCTGACATATACTTCTCAAATGCTTTAATTTAATGGAAGGAATTAAAAAAAAGTTATCCATAATAATGGTAAAATATGTGGTTACAAATGTATGTGTAACATAAAAAATAGACTGCATAATGACATCAAGTTTTATAGGCTCACGATGAATGACATGTAAATTCACTAACACATCATAGGGACAAAATTCCAATTTAGAAAGTTACATGAAATGCAATTTTGAATATGCACTCATGATAACAAAAAAACAAATAACAAATATAGGAAATCAAGCGTCTTAAACAAATACATACATGATGGAATGGTTAAAAATCCAATAACAGAGATATATATATATCACTTATTTACTGTATATGCACGAAACTTTTTATGTGCATAATGTGTAACAGAAGTTGTTTGCCTCATTGCCATATTTCATTTTAAAACACATAACCAGTGCATCGTTTATGAGACTACCTTCCAAATATTTAATAAAATCGGTAATCCTCCAAATCCAACATGTTAATTTAACCCAAAGTACAACTCCAGGTCCTAAACAAATAATTTAGTAGTCTTGAAAAACAGTGAGGTTGATGTATATGTTTATGTTATTATTATAGGATCTATATAAACAGGGAAAGTGGTGAAAATGAAAAGAGAGAAATTCAAGATTGTTTTGCGATAATAAATGAAGAGATGATCACGATGCTTCACGTTTCCAAATTGTGATTATAAGCATGATTCATAACTCTTACATCTTAGGAAGCAAATGGTCATTTGTCAGTTAAATAACATGATTAGTGCATCATTAATGTAACGACCCAAGGATTTTCGGCTCTGAAAATCGACATAAATACATTTACCGTACCTCATGCCAACCTTCCAAACACCGAAAACATCGGAATGTTATTAGAAATAAATTAGAGGCTGAGATAAGAAAGAAAGAATATTATATAGTAGTATAAGAAGAAGAACCAACACAGAATCAGAGTCTCACATCACAGCGAAACGAAATATAATATAGAAATAACTTTATTGAGAGCTTTAAAAACACTCATAATCATCAAAGTACATCACACATCTGGACAGTTATAATAACCTGTCCTCATATACAACACACATCGGAATAGTAGCTATATAATATCATACGTCTGAAAATCTGCAGCTCGTCTTTGGACTTAGCAGCATCCGATAACCTGGACCTGTACACCCCGGTCTAACCCGAGCATTTACAAAACAACGGGTCAGTTTGGTGAACCGGAGTGAGAAAAACTCGCACAGTATTAAGAGGGATCATGTAATGACCCGCATTGGCAGAGGTATTATAATTAATTAATTTAATTATATATATAGTGATTAGGGAATTAAATCGTCGATTAAATTAAATAAAGTGAATATTTAATTAATTTAAATAATAGAATAATATATTTTATTCAGAATAACCAAAAATAGTGAATTGACAATATAATGTGAACAGGGTCATCCCCGAGATTTAATTCAGCTTAGATTTGAACTATATTGACGAATATATTCAATCGACGTCAGTTTGAACGTAAAATTATATTATAAATATAATCGAGCTTAAAAGAGCGAGGTAGTTCGCTATTTGGCGATTTGAACTTCAAGTGGATATACAGGGTTCGTTTTAAATCGGATTTATGTGAAACAAGAAACGTGTGGAGCTGGTGGAGTATATCTTTCTAGTGGAAGAGAAAAATCGTGATTTCGTCGAGTAGATTTTGAGTTACGTCCAAATCAAATTCTAAGAAATGCACCGCCCTGACCATAACGATTTAATTATATTTTAAATAAGGATTTAAATAGAAATCGAGCGTCGATGTAACTCTGACGATGTAATATCGAGTTGTAAATACATACAGGAATATTCTGGAGCTGTATGGTATTCCATTGTGAATATAGACGATAATATTTATTTTTTTAATATTAAATTTAATTATATTTAAATATATTTATAAATTTAAATAGGTTATTTGGAGCGTTAAAAATAGCAACTTTTGCAAACGAAGTCGGAATTCGACGAAACCAATTTTGTTGGATCCGCAATGTCAAATAGTTGTTAGATTCCAAGTTTCGTGATTTTTAGAGTCACTGTGTGGCCGTACGGATTTTTAGAGTGGAAAATAGTCAGTATTTTGACAGTTAAAAACACGCTGTGTGAGCGTACAGAGTCGGAATTCGACGAAAATAGTTTCGTTGGGACAGTAATGTCGAAATCTTGCTGCATGTCCAGTTTGGTGATTTTTGGGTATCGTGTGTGATCACACGAATTTTTAGAAGGCGAAATTAATATTAAAAACTTAATAACTAAAAGATGTGGACCAAACCAAGGCCACTCGTCTCTTTTTCAACCACACAAGGTCCTCATGCCTACTATAAAATAACTCAGATAGGCCGCCACTACATTCTTTGAACACAGCCAAAAACGAAAGGAGCAAAATCAAAAGGGAAATCAAAATAAAATCATTGGAAATACTATAAATCTTCAAACCATTTTTGTTAGATTCACAGAAGAAAGAGCTTCGAACTGGCCTGAGTTTTGAGGGGTTCGAATTTATCTTGGTTCACTGTATATTCTACAGCGTCAGTTTTCAGGTTCAAGGGTTGGGTTTAAAATTCAATACGAGTATGGATTCAAAGTGGGATGATCATATTTGTGTTCAGGGGAGAAAGGCGCAGGGATTGGTGTGATTTCGGTGGAACTCGATCACCAGCAGGTGACGGGGAGCTTTGGGACGCGAGTGGGAGGATAGGCGCGAGTGGGAGAAAATGGGGTTGAGCAGGTTCGGATTTCGATGGAGAATCGGATGGGGGAGGCGGCGCTCGGAATAGATGGCCGGAGCGATGATGGTTGTGGGTCAAAGATGGGGTCAACGTTCGAAATTGGATAGTTTGTTTTCTGGAATGGGATCGGGTATGGGAAGAAGGACGTGGCGGGTTTAGTTTTAAGGGGTTCGTGGGCTTGGTAGTGGGCCGAGTCAAGAAGGTTAAAGGCCCAAATCGATTTAATTAAGTTTTAATTTAATCTTAAATGTGTGTTAACTTCATGATGTGATAACTATCTCATACGGTATCAGATTGACGAACCATGAGTTGCGTTGGGATCGTATGGACGAGCACTCCACAATGGAACTGACCACGAGTCAATTGGAGTCCGTCACAATTTATAGCAAAATAAATTGTTTGGATCAAGCGATGGTTATCGTCATTGACGATGATCGTCCTAATGTGAGTAAAACTCACCAACTCTGTACAGTTCAATTTTTACAACGTATTCTTAGCATTGTTAAATATTGTCTGTTTGACTATGTGTTGACTATTTGATTGAACTACTAGTCAGTTAGTAGAAATTATATATATATCTGTATATATATATATAAACTGTTAAATGTTTATATGTGATTCTGCTATCAGAATAACTCGTATCAAAGTATAATCGATGTTGTTACATTGTCTAACATCTGTGGATGCAGGGAAAACAGGTTGGAGGAATCCAACTGGATTCCTCAACATTTATTTTACTGTCTTTATATATTGTGATATATAAATGTGATATATAACCTGACGTTGATTATGTTGTTTGGACGATAGTTATCGTTGTTAGATGATGTGTTAAATACCATAAGAAATACCAGAGTGTGATAAAGGGGTTTTCAAAGTATAATTCGGAAATAATTTATTTATATAAAATCACTGGATTTCATATATATATATATATATATATATATATATATACAAGAAAAGGAATTTTGGTAAAAGAGATTATATTTGATTATCAAATATAAAGGAATTATATTTGTAAATCAAATATAAAGGAATTTTATTCGTAAATCAAATATAAAGGGATTTATGTGTAAATCAATTATAGAGGAAATATATTTGTAAAACAAAAATAAAGGGAGATATTTATTTGTTAAATAAATAAGATAAGAGATAAGGAATATTTATTTAGAAAAATAAATAGGATTATAAGGGAGTATTTATCTAGGAAACAAATAGAGTTAAGCAAGTAGAGTAATCCAATAAAGTCATTCGATTTAAGTATATAAAAGAAGTAGTTAATTGAATATAGTTTATATTCGAAGGAGTTAATCGAATATAGTTTATATTCGAAGGAATTAATCGAATATAGTTATTCGAAGGAGTTAGTTGATAATAGTTGTTCCAAAGGAGTTAGAGTTAATCCAAAGGAGTTAGAGTTAATCCAAAGGAGTTAGTAAAATCCGAAGGAGTTAGTAAAATCCAAAGGAGTTAGTAAAATCCAAAGGGGTTAGTCGAAGTAAATTCAAAGTGAGTTAATCGAATGTTTGTTATTCGGAAGGGGAGTTATCAAATCAAATTGAGTTAAAGTAGTTATCAAATATAGTTTATTCGAATTGAGTTAAAGGAGTAATCGAATATAGTTTATTCGAATAGTGTTGGAGGAGTTAATCGAATATAGTTTATCCGAATAGTGTTAGAGGAGTTAATCGTATATAGTTTATTCGAATAGTGTTGGAGGAGTTAATCGAATATAGTATATTCGAATAGTGTTGGAGGAGATATCGAATATAGTTTATTCGACTGGAGTTAAGTAAATAGAGTTAATCAGATATAGTTATTCCAAAGAAAGGTTAAGTAAGGAAGTTAGTTAAAGCAAATTAAAGTGAACTTTGCCTATTTCAAAGTTAGAAGTGTTGTTCAGTTAAGGTCTGAGAGATAGTTCTACCGCAACTTGATTGGCTTCGTTTTTAACTAAGAAATGGGTATGGTTCGGCAGTAAAGGATAGTAAAGTGAGTTTAGTAATTGAAGGGAATGGAAATGTTTTCCAGTGTTAATAAATATATTTTCTAAATTTAGAAAATAGCAAAGGTTGAATATAGGGAAACAGGAGATGCAAATTTGAACCAAAAAGATAAGGGTTAAATGATGATTGTTCGATATAATTTCCACCTGGAAATAATATCGTTGTTTGCACACTTGTTTTTCTTTGATAGTTAACTCACAGACTATCGAAGTTTTGACCATTTTAACGTTGTTAATATGGAGAGACCGGTTGGATTATTATCCAAAGAACCACTCTGTATTGGCATAAGAGTTGCGAATCATTTATGCCAAAGATAAGGAAGACGGAGTAGAGTGCAAGGGCTGTTGTATAAGTCTTAGATAACAGTGACTAAGATGGATATACTGAATAGTACCTTCGGTTTGTCCAGTCCCAGGACAACGTATATGGATGGAGGTCTGATAGAGTATATCCAATGGATCGCGTTAGTTGATCTGTTCAAACGTATCCACGTTTGGTGGCGGAGGAATTCGTTTCTCTTAGCTGTATACCCGGGTTATGTTTGGATAAGTCAATTTGTGATTTGGCGGGTATGACGATGTGATATTCTAAGTGTATGGATGAATGTCTGACAAAGTATTTCTAGAAAGGTCACGTACATTGATTTCTTCAACCGTACCAAGAGTGGAAGCGGAGAAGGAAACTTCTTTTAGGTGACACATAATGTATGGTTGTAGACGTCAAGTTAGTGATTTTGATGGATTTGACAATGTGGCATTCGAAGTGAATCTGATGTGATGATGAAGCGTAACCTAAAGCCTCATTAACCAGTAAATGACAGAAATCGGGCAGGTAGCATGGCTATATAGGTCGCACCTATTAGGGTGTATAATCACCTGATCTAGAGTTTCATTTATTTCTATAATCTATTGTCGATGCTGTCCCATATCGGGAAACGCTTGCTGATCCCAACCGTTGGTGATATACATTCGATACACTCAGAGAAATGAGTGGTCGGTCATGTGTGGCCGGGTTGCAAGATGTTCTTGTTGAACCCAGTGTATTCCTCTCTAGAGGTACACTAACAGAAGGTGGTTCCGTACCTTGTTATAATTGGAAACCCATTATCCAATACGTGCTTGCGATTTGATTGTATACTATGTATGTAGAACGTGAGATGAAAGCGTTCTGCTAGATTGATATCTATTTGTATATAGACATTATTATAATGTCAGAATGCTATTGCTTTGTCAAAGATGTTCAGATTCTCATAAGGGAAAAACTCGTTCCGTATTCACGGTGTGGTCTTATGAGATATCCTATACCTGTTCAACTGTTTTAAACTATTTTACTCATACCAGTCCCATGACCGACCTGGAGTTTATTTTGTTGTTTTCCCTAAACTCTTGGGTGCCTAAATTTGTACGGGCAGTCAAGTAGTCGGGATTTACAGATATACTTGGAGAGCTTGGAGCAGGAGGCTTCAAGATTGTATAGCTATAGTTATTTCCGCTGTGTTGTAAGTGCTGTACTCTGATAAGTGCCATTGTATACATAACTGTTATATTTCAAGTTATGTTATATATTATATGTTATTCGTTCCGCTGTGAGATTCGTGTTACTCTGATGATATAAGTTCTTTTCTTCTTCTATTCTAAATATCTATCTTATCTATTCTCACCCTCTAATTTCTTTCATTAACTATCGGGATTTTTCAATGTTTTGGTTATCGACATCGAGTTTATGTCGATAACCAAAGTCTCTCAAAATCCGGGTCGTTACAGTTGGTATCAGAGCTTAAGTTAAGAATTACTTGGCTCTGTGGCGTGACTCGGTAGAGATAGGGTTAGTAACACCCTAGATTGAGTTTGAGTGTATATATACGAGTGAACGTATTTGTATTTGATAAAAAAATGGTTTTATATTGTGGATATTCATTGGTTGAGTTGTTTATGGATTCTGGTCGATCAGTTTGATCCACTGTATCGGTAGGAGTTTATAAACATTCTAATACGATGGGTCGACACGGTATGTTTTGAAAAGAGGGTAAATTAAAATAAGTTTACCAAAGGTATATCTAGATATAGTGAAGATATATATATATATATCAAAATTTTAATATATTGGACATATTAGTTGTTATTTTAATCGGGTAAGATTATAGTTGAAATGGTTATGTAAATAATCAACCAGAATTCATATAAGAAAAAAATATGGAATTAGATGAATTAAATTTGAAGTTAAATCAGAATTGAAATTTGAAATCCCAGAAATGGGAAAAGTGTTGGTTAATAGATTTGGATTACATATAAGAGAATTTTAAAATCCTGGGAGATTTTAAATTGGTTTAAAGCCGTGTGAATGGTATTTGAAATATATTTCAAAGTAAAAGTGATCTAGAAATGGTTTTAAAAGCAATAGTATCGAACTCACTTCTGTAGCTGGAAAATAAACTTTGATGATGACTGCAGCATCATCAGTGTTCATCTTCGAGTGATAAGTGACAAATTACTACCAAAGAAGATTGTTTTTGAACTGTTTCCAGAAAACAAGTTGTTCAAGAAATTCAAATGTTTTGAATTGTTACTATGATTTCAAAATGGAATTGAAATAGAACCCAGGAATTTAAATCTTGAAATTGCAATTTAACTTGTAAAGTTAAATAAATCGAGATGGTCAAAACAAATAAGTAAATTAAAATTTAACTTGAACCAAGTTAAATAAATCTGGATTTGGTTAGCAAATAATCTGGAATGGAGTTGATGAGTTAAGAATTTGAAAATCCAAAATATAACTTTGATTTGAAATCGAATTTGGCTTGGATAAGCGAATGATTTTGTTGAGGATAAACAGATCAAAGTTCGATTGGATTGATATTGGTATATGTTGGGTTGATAACAAGTGAAAGTTATAAAGTTAATATGCCGACAAAAGGTACAAATTTATATTTGATATAAGCATGAGATTTATGAGCCGTATCGGATAGCCGCTTGGCTTTTCTTTTTCTTTTGGGATTGGTGAGGGCCATGGGTGGCTATGTGAAATATACCGATGCTCCCGATACAAAGGAGGTTATGGCAAAATTTTCCGAAAATTTAAAGTGTTAGAAAATTTTCAAAATTTTTGAAAATTTTAGTTAGTCGGAATAAATAAATATGTTAGTAGATAATACTT
>JASFAX010006783.1:0-29914 GCA_030737875.1 Allium sativum
GGAGCTACAGGAGTGAAAAAAAACGTGTGGTGTTCCCATGTGTACTGGTGGAGATAAACAATGAAAATGGTGAGGGGTGTGGTACACATGAGGAGCTGTTGAGATGAAACAGTGAGCTTTTTGCTGGTGCATGGAGAACATGATCAGTAAAGGGATGTCACGGTTTATGTTTTAGTGGAGAAATACGAGAATGCGGATTGTATAATAGAGGAGGAAATAGATTAAGGGGATAAAGAAATACAGTAGTGAACTGTTTAAGGACTTATGGGATATATGCATTAATTCCCTTTACAGTAGCCTGTTCATTTTGGGAAGTCAGTGGCTTGAAGAGGGTAGAACGTAGGCGTGAAGTTTCGAATTGGGACAGGAGTGGATCCGAGGCTGTGAACGTGAACTGAGTTCAGATCGCAAGTTACACAGTGGAACCGTACGAGAGCTGGCTACGCTATGAAGTGATATAAAGAAATTGAAAGCACGTTTGAGCTTCTGTCAGATTAAAACGTCTGGTGCAATCAACTGACGCAAATCGTTATTTAACGGTTAACGCGCCAAGGTGAGTAAAATCACTAACTCTGATTTATTTTAAAATATTTAATTATATTTTAATGTTGTTTGAATGCTGTGTGATGGTCGATTAGGTAGATTACAATATATACCGTTACATATGCACACATCATCGGTTGGACACTGATTCCATCAATTAGAATATCCCTTAGTATAGAGTTAGTGTAAATTGTGTTGACTGACATCTGTGGATGCGGAGACCGGTTGGAGGAATCCGACCGGATTCCTCGATATTTATTTGTACTGTTTGTTTTGTATGCACTGTTTGAACCAGAATTATATTTAAAACCCGGTGTGAATATTGATGTTGAACGAAAATTCAACATTTGTTTAGATTAAATAAATAAACGATATCGATTTAGAAAATGTTAACAGTCGACCGTAAAACCATCGTTTTGTTAAGAAACTGATTTACCGTCAGGCAAATCAATGAAGTTAATTATAGAAATTATATTTTTATAATTAAAGTGAAGTTTTAAATTATAATAGAAGTTCTATTATAAACCAGTATTTTAGAGTTCGTTTTTATAAAGCAAATAAAAGCGATTGTTGATATTTAAACAAGTATAAAGTAAAAACTATCCGACGATTAAATATTTGGATAATTATATTTAAGATAAATAATTTAGAGATATCATTAGATTAATTAGATTAATCTAATGTTAAGAAGTAATTAAAATCAGTTAACGAATTTACTGATGGAAATAAGTTGATTTAATCAACTGTTATTTGGGAACATGATTATTAGATTAATTGGTCTTTAATTAATCTAATGAAAACAGGTTAGAAATAAGTTTATCGAAATTAATGAGAGTTAATTACCATTTAAGAAGTTATAGATAAGAAATGGGAAATGGAGAAAGCAAAGAGTTAATGTTTAAATTAAATATTCATAAACCACAGAGATTCCAAAGTAAGAATATGGTGTTGTAAAACCATATTCCAAAATACAACAAGGAAATACGATTTAATAAATATATTAAGTAATAAGGAATTTGAATACAGACTTGTATCGTTTCTAAGGTAAGAACGTTGTCGATCAAGGTCTGAGAGGTAAATAAAATACCCCAACTTGAACGGCTTCGCTATTACCGAGGAACGATATCAGTTTGTAACGGAAAGAGATGTCAAGATTTTTGGTAACAGAAAGAGATGTCAAGATTTTTGTAACAGAAAGAGATGTCAAGATTTTTGTAACAGAAAGAGATGTCAAGATTTTTGTAACGGAAAGAGATGTCAAGATTTTTGTAACGGAAAGAGATGTCAAGATTTTTGTATAAAAGGAATATGGCAGCGTATGCAAGTCTTATAATTATAGCGATAAAATAACGCTGTTGTTAAGATAAGTGCGACTGTTATGTCAAGATTAGTTATAACAAAGAATATTACAGCGTATGACAAGTTGAACTATAGCGATAAAAATAACGCTGTTGATAAGGTAAGTGTGACTGTAATGTTGAGATTAGTTATAAGGAGAATATTACAGCGTATAACAAGTTTAGAACTATAGCGACAAATTAACTGTTGTTGATTAGACTTAAGCGTGACTTTTATATATAGCAGCACTTCCTAGGAAATGTAACAGTTTGGTTTGAAATCCACTTATTCTAGAGTAATAAGTAACGACGTTTGTTCAAAGAAATATAAGAAAGAGTTTAGAAAAAGAATTGGGGAATCGTATTAGAAACTAATGACAGCATTTCGATGTTCGAAATGTGATTAGAATTAAACCGTTAGGATTTGTAACTAGATTTCGACGATGTCGAATGTATTAAAAGTAAACTATTTTTAGGGATTATAATCTGATAGGATAATTAACATTTAGTTTAAACAAATAAATGTTGATAGGATAGGAGTCAGTATTTAGTTATAAACTTGATATCGATTGATAAGAAGCTGACCTAGAAACAGGTTGTATAAAGTGGAATAGGAATATAAAGGTATGAAAGAGATTTCGATAAACAAGATAAGGGGAATTATTACGTTAATAAAGAGTATATGATAAAGATGTTTAGATTTCTATAAGAAGGGATGGTATTTCCATTTCAAAGGGAATAATGTTTTAAAAGGGAACGTTGGGCCGATTAAAAGGTTAAGATGAATTTGGAAATATTTTCCAATATAAATAGGGTAGATTATCCAAGTGTAGAAATAAAGAAAGAATGGAAATGTTCCGAACGTTAATTGACGTATATTTTCTGGAACATGAAAGAATAAGATTTTATAATAACTGGAAATGTTTTCCAAGAAGTGTAAAAAGGCTAAAATGGGATTTGAGAAATATCTGGTAAGATATGCGAATTCGAATAATAAAACGAATGTTAAATAAAAGTGACCATAGTGTGTGTGTTAGTTGATCATTTAAATGGATGTTATTTTTACTTCGATAGTTAAATAACCGACTATCGAAGTGTTTGACCATTGTTGTCAATACGGGGAGACCGGTTGGATATGTTATCTGAAAACCACTCCGTATAGGCATAAGCGTGCGATTAGATATGCTGAAGACAATTGAAGATGAAGTTAAATACAAGGGCCGTCCAGCTCCAGAATGATGCGTTCTGTTTGTCCAGTCCCAGGACAACTTGTATGGACGAGGGTCTGACAGAGTATTTCCAATTGTCACTCCGTTTGATTTTACAAATATACCAAGTTGGTGGGGAGAAGGTAACTTCTCTTTGTTCTACACCCAGTGTGCATTTGTGTAATCAATATGTGATTACGGATCTGACGATGTGGCATTCAAAGTGAATGGCGATCAGATGTTCTGAAGATAGGCGTAGCCTCTAGCCTCACAACCAGGAATGACAGAAGTTGGGCTAGGCAGCATGACTAGTTGGATCATCCCCAAGCATGGTGTATTGTCACCGATCTAGAGAAAATTCATATTTATACTTCTTTTCGATTCTGTATCTTCGGATGACGGTTGGATGGCCTACAACCGTGGTGGCAATATATTCGCGACACTCAAGCTAAATGAGTGAGCGGTCATGTGTGGCCGGGTTGCAAGACGTTCTTGTTGAACCCTGAGTGTATCCCCTCTAGAGTACACTATTCATAAGGTGCTCCCATACCTTGTCTATTGAAATCCATTCTCCACTAAGCACCCTGTGGTTTATGATTTTATACTATATATATATATATATATGTGGAACGTGAGATGCAAGCGTTCTGCTACTTGGATAATTATTTGTTTAGACATTATCATAATATCACTGGTTTCGATATCAAAGTATTTTGGATTATAGTAAGGTAAAAACCGTCCATGTTCATGTGTGGGCTAGTCTTACTATTATCTTCTTGTTTGAAAAGGATTTTCAAAGTTAAACAGTATGGTTGGAATTTACTCACACCAGTCCCATGACTGACCCAGAGTTTATTTTTTTGTTTTCCCTAAACTCTTGGGTGCCCAAATTTGTACGGGCAGTCAAGTGTTTCAGGCTTTTACAGATTCACTTGGAGGAGCTGGAAACAGAAGGCTTCACCATTAATTAGTTAGAGATTATTTGCGCTGTGATATGATGTATTGTACTCTGATATATGGTATGTATATATACAAATTCAGATTTGTATTTCAAAGTTATGTTATAATAAGATTTATTTATTCCACTGTGGGTTTCGTGTTTACTCTGATTCTGATGTACAGTGAGTTCTTCTTCTTCTATTCTATTAGTTCTATCTTTTCTATCTCATCCTCTAAATTCTTCTACTAATGTCCTGGTATTTTCGATGCTCGAAAAATTGACAGTGTATTTATGTTGATTTTCTGGGTCGAAAAACCCGCCGTTACAGTTGGTATCAGAGCTAAAGGTTAAGTGATTACCTTGGCTCTATGGCGTGACTCAATAGAAATGGAGTTAGTAATACTCTAGATTGAGTTTGAGTGTACATATACGAGTGAACGTATTTGTAATTAAAATAAAAACTGTTTTATATTGTGTTGACTGGTCAGTCGAGTGGTTTATGAATTCTGGTCGAAACAATAATGCAAACTGAGTCGATAGGTGTTTCTAAACTCTTGAACAGAGTAATTCGACACAATATGTTTTGAAAAGAGGGTAAATGAAATAATTTTACCCAAAGTATATTTTGATATAAAAAGAAGTGTATATCTTGATATTAATATAATATATTGGATATGTGATCATTATTATGATCGAACAGGATTATAATTGAGTTGGTTATATAAACTACCAATCGAAATATTATATAAGTATGATATGCAAAATCAGATGAGCTGAATCTAAATTAAAAACCAGAATTGAAATAAAACTCTAGAAACTTGGAAAAAAATTGAAATTGAATTTGAATTAAATATAAGGGAAATTTAAAATCCTGGGAGATTTGAAAATTTGTTTTCCAAGTGCTATGAAAGATATTTTGAAGTAATTTCAAAAATAGAGTGATTATAAATAAGTTTTTAAAGCAATATAGTATTGAACTCACTTCGATGGTTGGAAAATAAATTCCGATGATGATCGCGACATTATCGGTGTTCATTTTCGAGCTGGTAAGTGACGGATTACTACGAAAGATTTTGTTTTGTATTGTTTGAGAAACAAGTTGTCAGAAATTCAAATGTTTTGAATTATATATGATTTCAAACTGATTTGAAATAAATCCCAGGAATTTGAATTCTGAAATAAAATTTAACTTATGGAGTTAAAATGGTAAAAATGGAATTTAAACAAAGATAACAAAACTGGACTGAATTTGGAAAGATCCAGAATGAAAATTATAAAAAAAAAATATTGGAGATTCGAGTTATTAAAAATGAATTGATTCTTGGAGAATAAGAATCGAATTTTGAATTAGAGATGGAGATAACTGATTTGAGAAATAAATCAGTAAATGGAATGTCGTAATAAAACTTAACAAGGTTAAGAACTGAGAGTGGAATCGGAGTTGAAATAGAAATTTGGCTTAGTAAAAGCGAAAGACTGGTTTGAGAACGGATTGATGGGAAATCAACCAAGGATGCTTGGATATGCTAGTTTGATAGCAGATGGCAGAGATAGAGTTGAATGCCCAACAGAGAAGGTACACGTTTATATACGAGTATGAGATTTTTTATGAGTCAGTTTGGGCAAGCCGTTTGGCTGTTTGATTTTCTTTTGGATTGGAGAAGGCCCGGAGTGGCAAGTTGTTGTAGTACCGAGTGAGCCGTGCAGAGGAGATGCTGGCGAGATTCTCTGAAAATTTAAGCTGTTAGGAAATTTTCAGAAATTTTGAAAATATTCGTTAATAATAAGGAATTATGAAGTAAAGCAAAAAGATTTTCAACCATGTTATAACAGAGATTGTAGCATTTTCCCTATCTTAACAATTTCGAGGGCGAAATTATTTTAAGGGGGAAGGTCTGTAACGTCCCGCATTTTTGTCGGTTTGTATTTGAATATTTAAATCAGTTTAAATATTGAATTTGTAATATAAGTGGATTTATATATTAATTAAAAACGAAGTTGAAAGTATAAAGATATATATTAATTATAATCGAGCCCATAACGACACTGCAGTTCGTAATTTAATGTTCTGAAGTTCAACTGAGTGTACAGGACTCATTTTAAATCGGATTTCGTCGAAACCAGAAACGTTGGAATCTGTTAAACTGTATCTTTCTAACAGAAGTGAAAAACCAAGATTTCATCGTACAGACTGCAAGATATGTCCAAATCAAATATTCAAAAAGTCGCTGTGAAATCGTATATCGACCGTAACGGTTATTTGAATATAACTTGATATCGGGTGCAAATCGGGACAAGGTTCTTTTGAGGCGCAGCGATAATTTAATTTTTAGAATTTTACTGTAATTTTTAATTAATTAAATATGCAACTTTTTATTTGGAGTATTTTGCACCCTGTATCAGTATTTCGGGATTTCAAAATATGAGTCAATCTACCGGTATTATTATATTTTTGAGACCGTGGCACCTCACTGGACACGATCGTATTCTTATATCTGTCTGTAATAGCTTGGAGTTTATGTGATAGGGTATGCTAACTTTAACAACATGAAACCGAATATATGAATGTATACATGACGGGCTACTCTATCCATCTAAAATATACAACCAAAATGGCTCTACAATAAACGTTCCACGCAAGTTGGTAAATAAAAGAAAGATATTTTGTATCAAAATAAACCATAATATACTTCTCTTTTTGGTACATCAGCTACCTAAAGACAACTAGTCCCTTAAATCACGCATGGGCAAGGCCTTATCACATTAATGAGAACCCATCAACCTAGTGGAAACAGCACGTCCCTCCCCTCTACTCTAATATATATACGTGTATTACTTAACACCAAAGAAAAACAACACTACTGACCTATGTTTAAAAGTATGCATACCCTATTCTCTACCCCAACACGCAAGCTACATGCTGAAGCCTGCCAACCCCATAGCTGCCGTATAAAACCCATTCTCCTACACCTAAAGCTACACCATCCTATTACTTACATATGAAGGAACGATCAATCTATAAATATAGCGCCTTCCCTTTGTTTTGCTTTGGTACCAGGCATGCCATGGCCGAAGCTCTTATGAGCAAATAAAAACAAATGTAAAGATGCTTCATTTGGTTCGGCTCCTCCTGAAAATCAATATCCGAGTTTTAATGGCTTATATAGATCAGATAAAATACAAAAGGGATGGTGACGGATCCCAAATCTCAAGCTCGCAATGCTGATAGGGGAACTGATGGACGGCGAAGGGAACCGTAGTGCGCATGGAAGTTGGGGAAGGCGATCCAGTGAACTAAGGCGGCACTGTCATGGAGTTTGGAGGTTCGGAAATGATGAAGGTCCATTCAAAAGGGTCGGTTACATGAAATGAAGAGGACGTATAAGTGAAACAACATGAAGATCGGCAGGGAGGAGAATAGCGTGAAGACATTAAGATGGAGTTCCTGTCTGTGAAAGGTGGCGTACGGATCTGGACGTGGAGTTCTCGTGCTTTTGATGCATATCAGCCTATGGTGCCTAGTAGCAAGGACGTGTAGCACTACATATGTTGGGTGGACTGCTGTACAGGTTGGCATCGTTCTGAGATTTGAACGAGAGGGGAGTACGTATGGTTTTGGGTGACCTGCTGCAAATGAGAACGTGGGAAGTTAATTACTTGAAAAGGGGACATGCGGCATGATGCGTGAGTATTGGAGCACTAGGGGTACTGTGTAGTAGTGTGTACGTATATGGGACGTTGGAGTTTGGGTTTTTAAACAATGGAGTTGAGAAGTGGGTTTCCTATTTTATAAAGTAAAGAAAGGAAAGTATGGGCGAAACCATTGAAGGCAAATGGGTTTAAGAGTTTCTGGAGTTGCGGATCCGAATTCATGAAGCAAGGCAGTGGGGGATTGTGCTCATGTATGTGATGAGAAGGTGGCCAACTCGGTGTTGAGGGACTAGTTGTGTAGTGGTTTGCATGGGGATCATTGTATGAGTTCATGTATGAAGAGCAAATGGTGGGGAGGATCGGTGGTGAGAAAGTTGGTGAAGTAATGAGATGGAGTGGTCGCCATTTAAAGGCTTCGGGAAGAAGCTGGTTCCGCTGTTCAAGGAAGGGGGTGTTTAGCTGTGAACATGGGTCACGAAAATGGTATATGGGAAGACAGTTGGAGTATGCTGTGGACGTGAAAACGTGCTCTGTATAGGTGGCGGAAATGGAAATATAAAGGACCTACAGGAGTGGAAAAAAACGTGTGGTGTTCCCATGTGTACTGGTGGAGATAAACAATGAAAATGGTGAGGGGTGTGGTACACATGAGGAGCTGTTGAGATGAAACAGTGAGCTTTTTGCTGGTGCATGGCGAACATGATCAGTAAAGGGATGTCACGGTTTATGTTTTAGTGGAGAAATACGAGAATGCGGATTGTATAATAGAGGAGGAAATAGATTAAGGGGATAACGAAATACAGTAGTGAACTGTTTAAGGACTTATGGGATATATGCATTAATTCCCTTTACAGTAGCCTGTTCATTTTGGGAAGTCAGTGGCTTGAAGAGGGTAGAACGTTGGCGTGAAGTTTCGAATTGGGACAGGAGTGGATCCGAGGCTGTGAACGTGAACTGAGTTCAGATCGCAAGTTACACAGTGGAACCGTACGAGAGCTGGCTACACTATGAAGTGATATAAAGAAATTGAAAGCACGTTTGAGCTTCTGTCAGATTAAAACGTCTGGTGCAATCAACTGACGCAAATCGTTATTTAACGGTTAACGCGCCAAGGTGAGTAAAATCACTAACTCTGATTTATTTTAAAATATTTAATTATATTTTAATGTTGTTTGAATGTTGTGTGATGGTCGATTAGGTAGATTACAATATATACCGTTACATATGCACACATCATCGGTTGGACACTGATTCCATCAATTAGAATATCCCTTAGTATAGAGTTAGTGTAAATTGTGTTGACTGACATCTGTGGATGCGGAGACCGGTTGGAGGAATCCGACCGGATTCCTCGATATTTATATGTACTGTTTGTTTTGTATGCACTGTTTGAACCAGAATTATATTTAAAACCCGGTGTGAATATTGATGTTGAACGAAAATTCAACATTTGTTTAGATTAAATAAATAAACGATATCGATTTAGAAAATGTTAACAGTCGACCGTAAAACCATCGTTTTGTTAAGAAACTGATTTACCGTCAGGCAAATCAATGAAGTTAATTATAGAAATTATATTTTTATAATTAAAGTGAAGTTTTAAATTATAATAGAAGTTCTATTATAAACCAGTATTTTAGAGTTCGTTTTTATAAAGCAAATAAAAGCGATTGTTGATATTTAAACAAGTATAAAGTAAAAACTATCCGACGATTAAATATTTGGATAATTATATTTAAGATAAATAATTTAGAGATATCATTAGATTAATTAGATTAATCTAATGTTAAGAAGTAATTAAAATCAGTTAACGAATTTACTGATGGAAATAAGTTGATTTAATCAACTGTTATTTGGGAACATGATTATTAGATTAATTGGTCTTTAATTAATCTAATGAAAACAGGTTAGAAATAAGTTTATCGAAATTAATGAGAGTTAATTACCATTTAAGAAGTTATAGATAAGAAATGGGAAATGGAGAAAGCAAAGAGTTAATGTTTAAATTAAATATTCATAAACCACAGAGATTCCAAAGTAAGAATATGGTGTTGTAAAACCATATTCCAAAATACAACAAGGAAATACGATTTAATAAATATATTAAGTAATAAGGAATTTGAATACAGACTTGTATCGGTTCTAAGGTAAGAACGTTGTCGATCAAGGTCTGAGAGGTAAATAAAATACCCCAACTTGAACGGCTTCGCTATTACCGAGGAACGATATCAGTTTGTAACGGAAAGAGATGTCAAGATTTTTGGTAACAGAAAGAGATGCCAAGATTTTTGTAACAGAAAGAGATGTCAAGATTTTTGTAACAGAAAGAGATGTCAAGATTTTTGTAACGGAAAGAGATGTCAAGATTTTTGTATAAAAGGAATATGGCAGCGTATGCAAGTCTTATAATTATAGCGATAAAATAACGCTGTTGATAAGATAAGTGCGACTGTTATGTCAAGATTAGTTATAACAAAGAATATTACAGCGTATGACAAGTTGAACTATAGCGATAAAAATAACGCTGTTGATAAGGTAAGTGTGACTGTAATGTTGAGATTAGTTATAAGGAGAATATTACAGCGTATAACAAGTTTAGAACTATAGCGACAAATTAACTGTTGTTGATTAGACTTAAGCGTGACTTTTATATATAGCAGCACTTCCTAGGAAATGTAACAGTTTGGTTTGAAATCCACTTATTCTAGAGTAATAAGTAACGACGTTTGTTCAAAGAAATATAAGAAAGAGTTTAGAAAAAGAATTGGGGAATCGTATTAGAAACTAATGACAGCATTTCGATGTTCGAAATGTGATTAGAATTAAACCGTTAGGATTTGTAACTAGATTTCGACGATGTCGAATGTATTAAAAGTAAACTATTTTTAGGGATTATAATCTGATAGGATAATTAACATTTAGTTTAAACAAATAAATGTTGATAGGATAGGAGTCAGTATTTAGTTATAAACTTGATATCGATTGATAAGAAGCTGACCTAGAAACAGGGTGTATAAAGTGGAATAGGAATATAAAGGTATGAAAGAGATTTCGATAAACAAGATAAGGGGAATTATTACGTTAATAAAGAGTATATGATAAAGATGTTTAGATTTCTATAAGAAGGGATGGTATTCCCATTTCAAAGGGAATAATGTTTTAAAAGGGAACGTTGGGCCGATTAAAAGGTTAAGATGAATTTGGAAATATTTTCCAATATAAATAGGGTAGATTATCCAAGTGTAGAAATAAAGAAAGAATGGAAATGTTCCGAACGTTAATTGACGTATATTTTCTGGAACATGAAAGAATAAGATTTTATAATAACTGGAAATGTTTTCCAAGAAGTGTAAAAAGGCTAAAATGGGATTTGAGAAATATCTGGTAAGATATGCGAATTCGAATAATAAAACGAATGTTAAATAAAAGTGACCATAGTGTGTGTGTTAGTTGATCATTTAAATGGATGTTATTTTTACTTCGATAGTTAAATAACCGACTATCGAAGTGTTTGACCATTGTTGTCAATACGGGGAGACCGGTTGGATATGTTATCTGAAAACCACTCCGTATAGGCATAAGCGTGCGATTAGATATGCTGAAGACAATTGAAGATGAAGTTAAATACAAGGGTCATCCAGCTCCAGAATGATGCGTTCTGTTTGTCCAGTCCCAGGACAACTTGTATGGACGAGGGTCTGACAGAGTATTTCCAATTGTCACTCCGTTTGATTTTACAAATATACCAAGTTGGTGGGGAGAAGGTAACTTCTCTTTGTTATACACCCATTGTGCATTTGTGTAATCAATATGTGATTACGGATCTGACGATGTGGCATTCAAAGTGAATGGCGATCAGATGTTCTGAAGATAGGCGTAGCCTCTAGCCTCACAACCAGGAATGACAGAAGTTGGGCTAGGCAGCATGACTAGTTGGGTCATCCCCAAGCAGGGTGTATTGTCACCGATCTAGAGAAAATTCATATTTATACTTCTTTTCGATTCTGTATCTTCGGATGACGGTTGGATGGCCTACAACCGTGGTGGCAATATATTCGCGACACTCAAGCTAAATGAGTGAGCGGTCATGTGTGGCCGGGTTGCAAGACGTTCTTGTTGAACCCTGAGTGTATCCCCTCTAGAGTACACTATTCATAAGGTGCTCCCATACCTTGTCTATTGAAATCCATTCTCCACTAAGCACCCTGTGGTTTATGATTTTATACTATATATATATGTGGAACGTGAGATGCAAGCGTTCTGCTACTTGGATAATTATTTGTTTAGACATTATCATAATATCACTGGTTTCGATATCAAAGTATTTTGGATTATAGTAAGGTAAAAACCGTCCATGTTCATGTGTGGGCTAGTCTTACTATTATCTTCTTGTTTGAAAAGGATTTTCAAAGTTAAACAGTATGGTTGGAATTTACTCACACCAGTCCCATGACTGACCCAGAGTTTATTTTGTTGTTTTCCCTAAACTCTTGGGTGCCCAAATTTGTACGGGCAGTCAAGTGTTTCAGGCTTTTACAGATTGGAGGAGCTGGAAACAGAAGGCTTCACCATTAATTAGTTAGAGATTATTTCCGCTGTGATATGATGTATTGTACTCTGATATATGGTATGTATATATACAAATTCAGATTTGTATTTCAAAGTTATGTTATAATAAGATTTATTTATTCCGCTGTGAGTTTCGTGTTTACTCTGATTCTGATGTACAGTGAGTTCTTCTTCTTCTTCTATTCTATTAGTTCTATCTTTTCTATCTCATCCTCTAAATTCTTCTACTAATGTCCTGGTATTTTCGATGCTCGAAAAATTGACAGTGTATTTATTTTGATTTTCTGGGTCGAAAACCCCGCCGTTACATTCCTTGGATACCAAACAGGTTCCATAAGAAATTCCAGACAACCCTAGAACAAGAACCATGAAGGAACATATGAGCTGTAGATTTCATATCAGCTGCTCTGCAACACCTGCACCTGGAAATTATTGGGATGCCAATCCTCTTGAGGTTATCATCTAGTGGCAATCCGTTTTTAAGGGTTCGCCCATAAAAAAATGAAACCTTGGGAGGGATACGAGCATTGCAAATGGAAGAAAAATGAGGAATAGAAGGAGATGGACTCCTATCCGAGTTCCGCGCTTCCTGAATCGAGAAAGGTTGACCATCCTACCGGTTCTACCCCAAGGGAATCAGAGAAAGACTTCACGGATTGCATCCATTTCCATGTCTCACTAGCATAAGATGGGGTACCAGTGTAATTCGTGTCTGAAGGCCTATGATACTTGGCATGAAGGACAATGCCCATTAGCTCCTAACCCAAAGCTTACAAGAAAAAGTGGTGCAGATATCCTGAGGATCATGAAGGCCCAGACCACCCTCGATCTTGGGAAGATAGATGACCTCCCACGAGATCCAGTGGATACGATTGGCATTGTCCTTTTCCACTAGAAAAAAACTGATTCAAACGAACGATAAGAATGGAAAAAGGAGGAAGTAGGGGTCATTGATGTGAAGACATGCGATCCCATGGATTTGAGAGCGGACTTAATCAGGACAAGTCTTTCCGCTTGAGAAAGGAGAGTAGCATTCCAACCAATAATCTTTCCTCAAGATTTTTAGTAAGAGGATCGAAAACTACATTAACTTTTTTGCCTTTGTAAATAACTGCACCAACGTAAGCCAATAGAAGGGTTGTTTCCTTAAAACTGGTAAGGGACTCGATCCAAGAAGTCCTTACCGAGGTTAGGTCTTTAGCAAGGAAGAAACAACTTTTAGCCGAGTTCACGAGTTGGCCCGAGCACCTCTCGTACAATTGGATAAAAGCAAGAAGATAGCAGAGCGAATGTCGTTTACCATTAGAGAAGATGATAACGTCATCCGCAAAAGATAAATAAGAGATGAAAGGGCATCCACTAGGGATGCCGAATCTATGAATTTGGCCCACTATCGTAAGCAAGTCCAATCCACGCATGAATTCCTCTGCAGCGGTGACAAACAAGGTCGGATATAGGGGTTCTCGTTGACGAAAACCCATACCAGACCTGAAATATGCATTGTTTGATATGTTGATAACAACGGAGAACCAATAGTTGGAAATGAGTCTCAAAACAAGATCAATAAGAGATTCTATGAAGACAAAAGCCCGCAGAACCTTAATGATGAAGAGCCAAGACATATGATCATAAGCCTTAGCCATTGATAACCACATTAGAACCCCTAACCTTGCGATCAATCTGGGAAATCAGCTCCTGAGCTAAAAGGACATTATTCGTGATAAGACATACTTTTACAAACCCACCCTGAGAGGAATAGCTAATGCAGTCAAGAAAAGGTGCTAGTCTGACAGTTAGCACCCCAGAGATAATCTTATTCGAGAAATTACACAAGCTAGTAGGACGGAAATCCCCATAAGAATGAGGATTTTCGCTTTTGGGGGTGAGAATTAGATTGGTGGAGGTCCATTCCTGAGGGACATCTCCACCACAGAAGAAAAATTGAATGGCCAAACAAAGGTCGGACTGAATGATCGGCCAAACGCTACGGTAGAAAATCCTATTGAAATTGTTTGGCCCGCTTGCACTGTCCTTACTGAGTGCAAAATTGCGAGCATGAATTTCGTCCAGAGAAGGGGGAGCGAAAGAGCATCATTATCGTCTAGAAGGATCATCCTGTGGATAAAATCCATCAGAGTTGGATCAGAGTAAGTCTTTAAGGGAATACCCAGGAAGGATTGGAAGTGAGACTGGATTGTTTCCTTGATTTCTTATGGAGTGGAAGCCACAGAAAGATTCGGTCGAAGAATCTTGAGGATAGCAAGAAGAGAATTCTTCTTTCGGATGGAAGAATGGAAAAATTTTGAGTTTGTATCTCCTTCAACAACCCATTTAATTCTGGCCTTCTATCGAAGGAAGTCGTTCTCAACACGAAGTTCGTAGGAAAAGGTGATTTGTGCAAGCGCCCACGCCTCCTTGTAAGCAGAAGAAAAACTTTCATCATAAGACGATTCCACTAAAACGAGACTCTCTTAGGATGTCCAAACCCGGTCGAATATATTCTTGAAAACCTGCACGTTCCACTCCTTGAGACAAGATTCGAGATGCTTAAGCTATCGAGAAAAGACTACGAAAGGATTGCCCAAAACAGGAGAAAGCCATGAATATTCCACTACCTTGTGGAACGTCTGGTAGGATCTCCACATACTCTGAAATCTAAAGGAATATGGACCAGAATGCCCAAGGGGAGAGCAACTAAGAATCATCAGAGAATGATCCGAAAAATGCGGCGAAGGTGGGAGACAGAGAACTTGTAAGGAAGGGAAACCATCCTTCAGAACCAAATACTATGTCGTGCCTAGAAAGAATCCGGCTTGGCCCATCTTGGTTATTACACCAGGTACAGGCCAAGGCAAAGAAAGAAAGTTCTGAAAGTCCAGAACTGACGATAAAAGGCTGAAGTCCCTGACCGTTGCCTGGTTAATTGACGGTTCTCAACGTTTTTCTGCTTGGCAGGAAATGATGTTGAAGTATCCCCCAATAACCGACGCTGCAAACCCTAGGTCTGAGAGTGAAAGGATATCAGACCACATAATTACCCACTAAAGCTGATCACACTTAGCGTAAACCGCTGAGAACAGGAAGGGAGAATAGAAGGAAGGTAAAAAGCACACAACAGAGAGGAGCTGATCAGAATCGAAAAAAGGACGAACGAATACTGCTTTGGACCACAAAGTCCAAATCTTATTGGAGACGTTAAACAAAGCAACCCCGAAGCCAAAGGAAAGAACCATGCTGGTGGCAACCTTTGGACCCACAGAAGGCTCCAAAAGAGCTACCAGACAAATTGAATGCTTCTTGACGATAAGCTTAAGCCTCGCCAAGGAAAGCATCATTACCGATGCCACGAATGTTCCAAAATAAAAAATTCTCCATTTGAAAATAGCGCAAAAGAGGAATACACGGACATGAGCAGAAAGAACCAAAAATAAGGCAAGGTAGAGAGTGTATTGATTATATCTTATGATCTTCTCGGACGCCGCTATAGAGCGTGTGCGGATGATACGCGACGTGCTAAGCACATATCTCGAGCTCAACCACGAAGATCCAAAAGATCTGGATCTAGAAGGACAAGAATTCTGCGTAAGAAGAGAGAGACGATCATTGATGATCGTTATCTCTTCCTTACGAAGAAAGGGGGAAAATAGAATAAGAGGAAACCGAACAAAAGGGGGAAGACGGACTGAAAGACTCAACTTGCAACGGACTAAATGTAGTGTCGGTCAGAGGAATCGAAACTGATTCATGTGTGGACGCCACCAAGGCCGAGTCCTCATCAGATTGATAACCCCGCACTATAGTGGTACCCAATAGCTAACAGGTGACCCAAACCAAGGACAACAGACTGGCACGACTCTCCGATTGGTAGCTAATGGTAGATACAACAAAATTCGGCAACCTACAGTAAATCTCGTAGAAGGGTCTAATGTACGGACCACTATACGAAGACTCCCCGTAGGACAACATCCCCAAGTAGATACCACCCGTCGCACCAAATGGATGAAATCGTGAAAGACAACAAAAACAACTCCGAAAAACTCGAGTCACAAATAACACCAAGAAGGCCTCGCTGTGACTCGACATTTCCACAAAGGCCAAAGCCGGATAAAACAAACAACCAATGGATGTGTTCTCAAGCCGAGAACCAAGCACAAATGAGAGAAAAGGCCAAAAGTTATGCAAAGAAAGACCACAACCAAGAAAAGATGAAATAAATAGGCATCAGGCACCAACCGGGCATAAGGCAATAGAAGACTGCCCGAAACAATATGCAAATCTGAACAGAGATGGAAAGGCATCATCTAAAGATGCAACAGACACTAGTAACTCTGGAGCAACAACCAGAGTTGCTCACAAAGATTAAGGGTAAGAGGAACAAGGCATTATACGATAAATGCAACCAAACAAGGAGAACACAAAAGAAAAGCTCAAAGGAGCAGTAAATGAGCAATAAATAGAAAGTTAAACCTATATGGGAAGAGCATCACAAACCGCTAGACGCTGTAAACCCACCTCCACAAACAAACTCAAGGACGACGACCCAATCTTCGCTGCCTCGCCATAAGAGATCTTAGGCTGCATACGGAGATTGAGTCAATGTCCATCAATAGCCTCCTCCACTTCAGCATGCTTACGCCATTGTTTGTAAATGGCACTATGCAACCAAACGTGCTGCGTAACTAAAGAAGAACCACATGCTAAACCGACAGACCCAGTCGAAGACAAAAGGGCCAAAGAAGCAACATCAACAACAACACATCTACACAATCAACCAAACAAGAAAAATAATTCGTCAGGTAAACCGATGGAGCAGCCTGAACATAAGTAGCTGACGCAGAGACATCATTTGATACCGACCTCCCCAAAACCTTAACAATTAGGAGTGAAGTAGCCTTGTTCGTAACATTCGAATGCCGAAGGCGCTGAAGCTGTGTCGAAGGCCGATAACACTTTCTCGCCAACAGTTTTAGAGGAGCAGTAGAAGAGAGCGAAGTCTGTTGCCTAAGGGGAGCGTGTTTAGGGATAGTCACTTCCCCTAGAGCAACGACAACTCTGATAGAGAAATCACCAGTATACAAGCTCAACGCTGCACCACACCGTAGATCACCAAACGAAATACCTAACGCTGGAATGCCAGAAACCTTTCCAAACGCCTTGCCGAAAACCAAATGAGGCACAAATAAGGTGGAGAAAACCCATTCGCAAGAAAAAGTCCTAGATCCAACCAGGGGACATGGACAAACCGAGGAGGGTAATTGACGTTTCAACACAGCCGAGTTTAGAGGGAGAGTGGCCAAACTATTGGAGTAGTGAGGAGACAATTCCAAAAAAGCATCGGCGACGACCAAGTAACGGTGTCTCGAAACTGCTTGGAAACTCACCAGCGAACAACATCTCACCACAATCGAAGAAACGCTAACTTTCTCCAAAGTCTCCGATCCTCCAGAGATAGCCGAAATTGTAGCAACAACCAAACTTAGATCTGGACACGGCCTCAAGAATAACCCAAAAAGAACGAAGAAGTCACAGCAAAGAACTTCATCAATAACCCTAATCACCCATAAAAAGGAGGAAATTAAATTGATGACGAAGACAGCAGAGGGCGGAGCGAGCGTAATCCCCCCGAATGCAGAAAGCCAGTAGAGTTAAATAGAGATAGTTAGAAAGCAGAAGTCGCGAAAAATTTAGGAGGAGAAAGCCATTAAAGAGCCATAAAGCTGCAATACACTACTAACTTTTCTATACTTGATATCTTTGTATGTTATTTCTTATAGATCAATATATTTATAAACATAAAAATTATTTTTTTGCTCCCTCCGCCTACTTCGGTGGTGCTTCCCTATGCGACCGCCTCTTCGCCTACTGCTTGGGCCGAGCCTGACCAGCACATACTCCCCTTTCTAGAAAAGGAACGCATTATCATGGTTGTTCCATCTACTTTGTTTCCTCCCTCATGTTATATTAATTTAACACCCAAATCCCCTTTTTTTTTAAAGAAATGAACAGGCCTTAGGACCGCTGCACTAGTAACCATAAACCTTCTAAGCTTCCCAACTCTTCTTCCCAGGAGATATAAACGAAAACAAAACTCAATCTTCAGGTTTCCCCTTTTGTCTTCTGAGTTTCAAAACATACTCGTGAACTCTCTATTTGTTTATTTTTTTGAAAGTGGTTCGCTAATGGGGCAAGACCTAAACCAACAAACCTACACTTAAACACCTTGTTCCATCACGTTACCAGTGTATGTAAAAGAAACACACCGAGCTATCATAGGAAGACCAAATTACAGTGCTAGTAGGTTGAAAACAAAGCAACAAACCAGTGCACAAGACATACACTTGCATGCACGAGTACATGCCTCTGAAACCAACTACAACTCACAAACACCGTAACTAGGTCGGCCTTTGCCTCTACAGCATCGTCGACCCTCTTCCACTATCCCAGTATCTCCGATTTTCATTTTTTCTCTATGACCCAGACCAACGCGTACAGGCGAAACCCAAAAAAAGGCGACATTGCCCTATCGCATAACCAGTCGTCCACCGGATCTGCCTATATAACAACTTATGATCTATTTCCTACGAGAAGCCCGAAATCACCAACGACGCAGCCTAACAATGCTTATAGCCCTGCAAAACCAAACCCTAGTTTTCCATCTCCGTCTGTGACCACCGCCAAAATACACCAAAACTTAGAATACCATGCCAACCCATGATTCCAGTGAAGCAAACGGTGTACGTCTAACTCTTGTTGGATTGAGAGAACTTGACTTTTTTCAGTTTAAGAAACAAGCTTTTCTGTTTACAATAAATTTGTAATTCAACCATAACTCCCTTCTTCTCTCTACTACAGAATAACAGAGGTTAAAACGAGCAATGACAATGGATACCCAAAAGAAGAATTCTAAGGATACTCGTGTGCAAGTAGAAAGCAGAGTTGCTCAAGTGATAGGGCAGAGAAAATGGCTTTATGTACTTTTGTTATTTTTTAATTATATGTGGGTCCTACCCTAATTGTATCAGCCAATCAGCTGGGCGACTATGAGGGATACTGGCATTAACGTGAGTATCCCTAGCATTTCTCTACCCTAAAAATTCGAAATCCATTTGAAAAATAGATAAATATTCGATTTTCAAAAAAACCGATGCGGATGCTTATATAAATATATTGCATCCAAAAAATATCTGTCTAATTTTTTAAAATATTATGGTTCAAATTATAACTTCTTTGTATAATAAAAAATATTTATTTATTACTTTATTAAGATGTAAGTTTATATTATATGCGTAAAACACATATTAATTGCTCAAACCTATTTATTATCATCATATTTATTTATTTTTAACAATTCGTAACCAATGAGTTTGAAAATCATTTATATTAAACTATAGAAAATCATTTATGTTTCTTGATTTTTCAATTGCTAGTGGATAGGACAATTATCCGATATCCGCCCGTATTCATGGATAGGATATCAAATATACGAAAAAGATTTCGGATCCGAATACAAATATGACACCCGTATTTGAAAGTATCCATTGACATCCTTATGAACAACTGCTGTATTGAACTCGTTTGCTAGTTCTCAACTGTTTCGGAGATGTTTATTTTAGAACTAAAGTAATGATCGGCCCAAACATTTGCTCCATTTCATTTTTGACCCAGATGGACACGTCTGGGATTAATTTTAATTTTCCCTCCTTTTTAATCCGTTTGGCCCATAATTTTTTGGTTCTCTTCTTAATTACTAATTTTTCATCTTTAATTTTTTTTAATTAGTAAACCATACATAAAACAAAAAGGAGAAACAAGCCTTTCTCAAATGGCTCACAAAAACGGTATCGACTAGCGAACCGCACACACACCAATTAGAAAAGAGAAGACAATAACATGAGTACAGGAACCGATAAAAAAAGAAGACTCTACCCCTGGGCCAGGACAAACAACCTCCAGAACGAGCCTAGGCCCCAAAACAACAAAAACACCTCCAGCACGCTTAAAGACATGAATAGCGGCCAGGCCCACCAATGAAGACAAGAGATGACGAATCTCATGACGGCGACCAAGAAGAAGACCCAAAAGCAATCCACCTCCTCTACCCCGATCCGGAGTCACTCCTGCATGAGATTGGTGAAAAAATCCACTTGATAGCTCCTACCAAAGTAATCCATCACCAAATAAAAGCGATCTGCAATCAAGAAACAAACATAAGATCCGGGGGGGAGGGTGAGTGGGGAGGGGAATGGGAAACAACAGATGGTAAAAAAACCTGCAAAAAGTAAAGGCGTAACTAAAGACAAGAAAACCCCAAGAAAATTGGTAACAACAAAACCAAGAACTCGCCCAATGCCTGCCCTAGGAGTGCCCGATATTGACAAAACGTCAAAAGATACAGTTGACATCCTGGAGCGGGGACCAATAACACCACCGAACGGTCTTCCACGGAAGGCAAGGAACACATCATTCCTAACTTTCCGGATAATGGAAGTGGGATCCATCGATACATCATCAAAAATAGTCCTATTCCTGGCACACCAAATGTGCCGGTAGATAAGATAGGGGATCAGACATAGGAGAATAGAACGTAAAGACTTTCTTGAGACTCCGGACCACTAGTATCTTAGCAAATCTACCGTCAAGTTGGCATTACTTTGGCGTCCAGTTAGATTACCGAAGTAATTCCAAACAGCAGGGGCACAAGAGCCAGTGATAATAAGATGAGAGGTAGATTCGGAGCATCCAGATCTGCAGCAGCTGCATCTAGACACAAGAGGGATGCCAATACGTTGAAGATTCTCATCTATCGGCAATCCTTCATGGAAGGTTTTCCACATGAAAAGAGAAACCTTCGGAGGGATCCGGACATTCCAAACATAGTGGAAAACAGGAGGACTTGGATTGGGAGTCCTAATAGAATTCCACGCCGCCTTAAGCGAGAAAGGCCTGCCGTCCCAAATGATACCACCCCCGTGAGCATCCGTTATGCCTTTTACGGATTGCATCCGTTTCAACATCTCACTAGCATTGGAGGTGATACCAGTGTAAATCACAACTGCAAGTCTACGGTACTTGGCATGGAGGAACAACGCCCAAAAGGAGTTATTCGCTCCAAACCTCGCCCATAGCTTACAAGCAAAGGCTAAAAAAATGTCCTTAGGGTTACGAAGACCAAGGCCTCCTTCACATTTTGGACAAAAAATAGTCTTCCAAGAGACCTAGTGATGGCGAACAGAACTGTCCTTGCTCCCCCAGAAGAAAGCGGAAACCAACGAACGGTAGGAGCGGAAGAACAAGTTCGTGGGAGTCATAGCAGCAAGGATATGAGATCTCAGAGAGTCAAGGGAAGACTTGATGAGGACAAGCTTTCCAGCCTGGGAAATGAGGGAGGCATTCCATCTAATAATCTTGCCCCTGACTTTGTCGGTTAGGGGGTCGAAGATGGTGTTGAGCTTCCTACCACGGTAAAGAACAATTCCCAGATACAGAAGAGGGAGGGTGGCTTTAGAAAAGCCAGAGGCAGACTCAATCCAGGAGGACCTTACCGTAGTCAAACCTTTAGCAGCCACAAAGCAGCTTTTAGAAGAGTTTACTAGTTGCCCCGAGCAACTCTCATACCGACGAATAAAAGCAATAAGGGACCTGATCAAACGAGGAGAACCATTCGTGAAGATGATGATATCGTCAGTAAAAGATAAAGAAGAGATAAGAGGGCATCCCCGAGGAATGCCTAACCTTTGGATCTGCCCGTCTATCGTTAGAGAGTGAAGACCTCGAACGAATGCCTCTGCAGCTATGACGAAAAGGGAAGGAGACAGGGGGTCACCCTACCAAAGGCCTCTTACAGATCTGAAATACCCAGTGGCAGATCCATTGATGAGAACAGAAAACCAGCAGTTGGAGATGAGCCTCCAGACCACATCGATAAAGGGTTCAGGAAACCCAAAGGCCCTAAGAACCTTGATGATAAAGAACCAGGACATGCGGTCGTAAGCTTTAGCCATATCAAGCTTGACGACCACATTGGAGCCACGAACCTTCTTAACTAACTGAGAGATCAACTCCTGGGCTAAAAAGAACGTTATCAGTGATCAAACATCCTTTCACAAACCTAGCTTGCGAAGAAAAGATAAGACGCTCAAGAAATGGTGCTAACCGCGAGGTTATGACCTTAGATATTACCTTGTTTGAGAAGTTACACAGGCTGATCGGTCTGAAGTCTCCACAAGAGATAAGATGATCGTTTTTAGGGATAAGAACCAGGTTCGTCGAGGTCCAACCTGCTAGTAGATCAGCAACAGAGAAAAAGGACTAAATGGAAAGACAAAGGTCCTCCTGAATAATTGGCCACACACTTCTGTAAAATACTCCGTTGAAACCATCAGGCCCGCTCACACTATCCTTACTAAGCGAAAATACACAAGTGCGTATTTCTTCCAAGGAAGGGGGTGCGACCAGGTCAGAGTTATCAGACAGCAGTATTAGATTAGAGATGTAAGCCAACACCGAAGGGTTAGAGGCAGGAACTGATGGAGTGCTAAGAAAATCCTGGAAATGGGAAAGAATAGCATCTTTGACTTCAACAGGAGTCACCTTTAATTACTTTGTTTAATTGCCTCGTTTAAATGCTTCGTTTGAAGCCGTAAACGCATGTCCTATTTAACCTTTTATCTCATTTAAATATATCATTTAAGTACCTTATTATCGCTTACCTCAAACACGCTCTTAGACAAAGAAAAGGTTTTTACATTAAACATATAAAGTAACTTGATATTTGTACTAACAATAAACTTTCCTTTTATTTATTTTTAAATATTAAACAACCAGAATAAAGATATGATCTTTCCAGAATAACAACCAAAGCATGATTTCATCGAAAGTTGAATTATTAACCAAACATGCATATTTGCTAAATTTTCAAAATATTAAAAATAGATCGACCAACTCACCTGTTATATTTTCAATGCATTTGTTTGTGTACTAATCCAAATCTCTAATCATTAAAATCATTGCTCCTGGTTGAATGAAGCTTTTTGAACTTAAAGTTGAAATTTTTATATTTGTAAACTTAAAGTGAAAAAAGGTAGAAAGAATGAAGGTAAGAAGGAAAGCTTTGAAGAAGAAATGGACAAGGTGAAAAGTGAACATGAGTATAGATTTTATAAAATGAAATAGAAGCATTAAAATCGAAATACCCCTTAAATCCTGTTATTCAAAATTCAACTATCTCATCACATCACATCTTAGCCACCTAAATACCTAAATGTTTAATCTTGGAAAAATAGCATATACCTTTACTTAGTCCAACTTTATACTTAAGGTGTCACATTCACATCACATATTCTATATGTTTAAATTTTATATTTTAAATGAAACTTTACACTTAAATACTTGTTTTTATTTTTTAGTGCTAAAATAAAAGTTTGTAATCATTTGAAGAATAGCCTGAAACAAATCGAGGATATTCAATTTAAATTAACTTGTTATTCGACAAAACTGGAAATCCAAACTTTGTTTTTGGATCATATTTTCAGTTTTCCATTAAACTATCTATTAATGTAAACCAAATTTTAAAAAAATACATTATTAATTAAGAATTAAGAAAGGGTTATTTATTCAATTCAAGCCATTAATTAAAAATATAAATTAAATTAATTTCACAAATTAAAACGATAAAATTCTGGATCCTTACATATAGGATTTATCTTCTCCTCAAATGTGTTATGGCGTTCGATAGGCCCCATCCAAGACCAAGGCAAACAAAAGTAATGCCCAAAGCAAAATGAGGGATATGCCAACAACAAAAATACCCAGTTTCTCAATCCTTAATGTCGCGCTACTTCCCTTTCCACTACCATTGCTCCACTACTTTCCTTTAACAAACACATTCTACCTTCTTCAACCACTGGCTATTGTAGTGCTCATTTCATTAACCTAATTTTTTTCAAAAGCTATTGTTTTATTGTTGAATGTAGTCTTTCATTTACTGCCACTCTTCTTAACTAAAAACTATAAAATATTTTATAGATTTATGATAAATTAATTCTGACATGTGTGTAAAATGAAAATGAAAACCTTTTACTATTAATTCGTTGTAAAGATAATAAACTCTATTATTTAATCGTACAGATTTCATGATTTAGTGAACGAATTGTATTAATTCATAGAATAATAAATCTTGTTGTTCATCTAGATTCCTAATTCTATAAATCTGAATGAACGATGAACTAAATGAATTGAGTTGTGATTATATATGAATTGAATTAAACTGAATAATCTAATTTTGGTAGAATTAAAATAAATCCAGTGGAAGCATTGAATGGTAATCCTTTAGATCACCATGCTGTTATGCCCACTGTAGCATTCAAGAAGACGACTATATAGAAAGTAGAGATCGTCCGATTCCAGAGAAGATACACTTTTTATTTTAATGAATGCTTTCATATTTCAAGGAAAAGCTGAAATTTACTTAAAATAATAAGATTTTATTTTAACTATATGCAACATACGTTGTTTTCGCAATACAAGTGCATATGCAGAAAACAATCTAATATTGTATGATTACCTACATGCCAACCATGGATGGTAACATAGTTACATGTGTCTTGTCATTACACATTGAGATGATAAAGAAGAAGATGAATACAACCAATTACTATTATTTAGTAATATTGAAGACTATGAGTTCAATCATTGAATGAGACTAATGGTTTTCTAGATTACACAAGAGATATTAAGAATGAGCTAGCTTTAAAAAACGTGAAAGTTACAGTTTGTGTAGACATGTATTAGTACCTTATGACCCCATGTTGAAATTTCGATTTTTTAGGGTTTATCCAATTGATTTAGTTGATTCATAATTTTAATCAATGTTAGACTGCATTTTTGGCTTATAAAAATTTGACGTTTTGGAAAACTGAAGCTATGAAATTGAAATTTTATTCGTCTAGGGCGTTATAAAGCTTTGGGCCAGCACTTGTGTTTGATAGCGATTCCAATGAGAAAGCTATTGAACAAGAATGAATCCATGAATTACAAGAAATAAAGAAACGTATTATAACGACCCAAATTTTTGGTCAATTAAAATATTTTGGTTTTAAATTAAATTTTAATGGATTTATAGCCAATTTTGAGAATTAACAACTCAGAATTTACTTAAAATAACGTTTGAACATAAAATTTGTAATATAGTTATAAAATGAAATCGTAATGTCACGGTAATTCGAAATATTTTGTTTTGAACTTTAAATGAATATATAGAAATTGTTATAAGTCAGATTTCTGTAAAATAAGAAATGTTAGGATATATTGAATTATAATTTTCTAAAGAATGTGAAAATTCAAGTTTACGCGGTATAAATTGTAAGTAATGTCCAAATCAAATTTCCATATAGTCGCTATAGAATTAAATAATATTTTGTCGATATTATACAAGCCTTAAAATAGCTATATTGCAAACGGTCTCTGTTTTCGACCAAACCAATTTTATTGAATCCAGAATATTAAATTATTGCTAGATTTCAACTTTTGTGCCAAACGGAGTTAGTATGTGACTGTGCGAGATTTAAATGTGAAATAGCCAATATTTTGACTTTAAAAATACGCTACTGGAGCTTTATGTCAATTTTCATCCAAAACGGGATTCGTATGTGGTCATGCACATTTTTAAACCATAAAAACAAATAACGATTGAATAAAATACTATATATAATTAAATAAGAAAAATAGAAAACCATACCTATATAATGCCATTAACTTCCTCAAACCCTTATTCCTCTTCTCTTAGTCAAAACGACGGCCGCCACCCTAAATACCTAAAACATGATTTTTTTTTACCTTTGAAAAATCATATCAATTCGTATAAAATCTCAAAAGAAATATATTTGCAATCTATAAAGCTTGCTTTTTAGTTTGACGTGTGATTCCTAGGGTTCGATATGATTTATACACTATGATTTTTCCAGAGTGTGTTTTGTATGCTTAGGGTTATGGTATTCAGAGGTTTAAGGCTTCAATGCAAGATTTGGTGATTATTTCTGGGTTTAGAGCATCAAATGGCATGTTGTGTGAATTTTTAAGTGATTTGGAGATGAAAACGTGCGCAACCTATACTATGCCATGCGAAATGAGCTGGGAACGCTTTCACGGAGATGTGTGCGAGTTGTATGAAAGTCGGTGAAGTTAAAGAGAATTTGGTGATAAGATTTATAGTGATTTTTAATTGAGTTTAAGTGAAGAGAAGGAGATGTGGAAGGAGCAAGGTCCAGCAATGGCATGGGTAAAGTTGCGGGTTCTTTACTCAACATGGAGGAAGATAATGAGTAAGGAGGATTAGTGTTAATTAATGTATTAATAAAACATTAATTATATTGTTAATGACATTGTAATATGTTCAAACTGGTAAAATGTATAACTTTTTCATACAATATCGGAATTCAGCGAAACAGAATCCATTGGAACTGTATGGATGAGAGCTCCGTAATACAACTGATTTGGAGTGATTTGGAACACACTGTTATTTTCGAAGAAGGGAAATGTCTGATTTAATCAATCGACGTTTATCGTTTTATAACAATTTCGAACCGACTAAGGTGAGAACTCTTAAACGGTTATTAAGGGCTAGTTTAAAATTAATTACTATTCTGAATCATTTGAGATATATATTTATTGTTGATGACTGTATGTTATAATTAATTGTTGATGTGAGAAACAAAAACTCACAAAAAAGGGCTAACCAGAATTAACTGTTTGATAGTTAATTGATTGAGTTAAATAATCATTTGTGATTGATCATATAAGTTTAATATGACGTTAAATGATTAGTGGTATGATAAAATATCATTTTTAATTGATATGTGATAACTCTCTCACTCGGTTTTTTTTGTTATGCTATTATAATCATATTTAAACATGTATTGATTGCATGTGATTACAATGTTTGTTTTGTGGTTGATGGATGATAGTTGATATGATAGTTAATGATTTGTGAGAACATTTTTAACTGTTTAAGGGTTAGTTAGAGTTATCTGTTTAATAGTTAATTGATTGAGTTAAATAATCATTTGTGCTTGATCATATAAGTTTAATATGATGTTAAATGTTAAGTTGTGAGAATCTAAATAATTAAGGACTAGTTAGCTATTAATTGATGTTTAGTTAAAAATATGAATTCATGGTATAGTTTAGATATGTTTGGGATGAAAAGATTTGATTTTTAAGTGAGATACCTGAATTTGAAACTATATAATTATTTGAAAACTCTTAAACGATTATTAAAGGCTAGTTTAAAACTAATTATTGTTTTGAATTGTTTGAGTTATATATTGATTGTTGTTGATTGGTATTGCAGTTAATCTGCTGATTGACAAACCCATATAAATGTTAATAGTTTAATGCTTATATGGTAATATACCATAATATGTGGACTGGATGTTATAATTGGTTGTTGATGTACGATATATAATTAATAAACAGGTTAGAATTGTATTGGATTCAATTTATTTATAAATCAAATTTGGTTTGAATAGGACAAGTCACGCAGCGACCTTTCACGAATTTTGACCATTGACTTCGAACTTATGTCCCGGGAGATCCGACCATCGAATTCTCCCAAAATTGGAAATGTTGGCTTCGTAATTAAAAGAGCTTTCAAGTGATAACTAGAGTTTTGAAATTGAACTGTTAGATTTCAAGATAAGTCCAAATCAATAATTGAAAAGGTCGTTCTAAATGCAGTTCGATGACCAAAATTGGAAATAGACTGAAATGATCATATTAAAATTATTAAAAATATGAATAAATTATGTTAGATCACAATAAATGATTTAAAAGGTTTTGGATTGGATATTCCAAGGTTTGGAAAGATAAAAGATTACTTTATCTGAATGAGGTAGTTGACCACTAAAGTAAATAACCAAAAGGAATATGCGATGATTCCTGAGAGTACAGTCTAGTACTACTTGTGAGATCTAACTAGGAAAGGCGAGGGGTGGGAAGAACCGAAAGGACGTCAAATATTTGACTAAGAACAGACGAAGTTTTCTGTAAAAAAAATGATTCAATGTTTAGAAATAACATATTGGATTGTAAGGGTTAAATATAACCAGAGTTTTCCAATGTACGAATTGAATGAGATTTGAATGGAAATAATCTTTAGGTATTTCGATATTGGATTCCGTAGTTATAAAGATAATGTTGAAGGAAATTAGAAGATATCATTATTGCCGATACGACATCTGTTGATTTCAGAATTTGATGTTTAATATAAGTCGATACGATTTATATTCAAAGCCTTGTTTAGATATCAATTTGGATTTTGGGTTTGTCGCGGAGGATGTTTTTGGATAACATCTATTATTTAACCCAGTTAAAGAAGGAATTAATTTCCAAGATTAATTAATCATTAAATGATGGTGTTTGAAGATTGAAACCAAGTTTGGGTTTTAATAAATCTTTAATTAGATTTGAAATGGAAAAATGGTAATCGAATTTACCAAAACACGAGAGGTGTTAGAACCAAATATACTTGATTGTTGATATTTATTGTTGTTGATTGATTGTTTGGATTGTACTCGACCAGTTTATGAGCAAGTCTGCCTTTGCATTTAGCATTGGGTTGGGTAGAAAATATTGTTATGCTAACACCTGTTGATTTATTTCATGATTGGACTATGAGGTGTTTAGCGATGTTGCTTGGTTAATTTCAATTTAATGAAAGATTTTGAATGGTAAGTGAAAGGTAATGTTATTACCCATTTTGTATAGGGAATGTTTTATAAAATTGAAAGGATTTTGAGGACTAAACCCGATGTTTTTGAAATGATTTGGAAATGGATTGTGTGTTTGACATTGTATTTATTCACATAACTGATTAGTTGCGATTGATGATATATCTCGTAGTGGCGGAGAATTTATTCTTTTAGCATAACACCCTTCTTCGAGATGTATGAGCTCAACATTTACATTATTAATAAAAACTGATCATATGTGTGAATTGACAATCTAAAGTACTATGGTTTGAAAGTACTTGTGATTATTATTGTTGTGAAATGATTTCCCATCTTTGGGATATAAAATGATTTAGTATGTGGCTAAAGATTCGGGTAGCGCTGTGGACTAAAAGTATGAGTTGGTGCCCGGTGCCTTAAATGGTCATATATACATAGTCGAAAGAGAAGGTGCATTTCCTTTGCCTTGTTGATGGGAGAAACCTCCAATATTTGGTTGCATACATTTTATTATGCGTGTATTATGATATTTTGGAATTCATATTTCCAAAAAAAATAGTTTGAGATCCCGAAGTGAAAGCTAATTTGATTTGAAAGCTAGATATGTATTCCAAATGATTTGAAATAAGTTTGGGAATAAAGTCCAAAGGAATAACTTCTTTAAATTTAATTGGATTTTGAAAATTCCAAGTTTGGAAATTAAGCCTAAACGGGTAGTTTGAGGAATTACATGTTGTTTCATGCAACGTAGATTGCATAAGTCTATTTTTGGTAGTTGTTTGTGCACTAGCATTCGTATGGAGGAAACTCGTTTCGCGTTATATGGTGTGGTCCCGTATATGCCTTATTTTAAAATTAGTTTAACTGTTAGGGTTTCTCATACAGTCCCATGATTGACCCATGGTTTTTTATTCCCTTGCAAACTTGGGTGCTCATATTTTT
>JASFAX010006784.1:0-29907 GCA_030737875.1 Allium sativum
ACACCGTGGTGTTAGATATGAGGTATTACCAGTTTTACTTCATGGGATGAATAGGTTGGGACTGGGAAATTAAAATAAATGATTACTTCGGAGTGGTTCGCTAATCCCGACTAGTGTGAAGTGATATTCAAAGGACGATTAAAGAATAAATTTAAAAAAATTTATCTTTGATAAAATTAATGGGAACGTTTCCCTAAGAATGTGAAATTTTGAAACTAACTGTAGGTTAGCTAAGCAGAACCGTTTCCTGGGTATTGATCTGATGTTGGTTTCGGCCTTCGGGGTTAATGTTTGGGAAATTATTCTCTTTCTAATTTACGGTTAGTGACTGATGAATTAGAATGAGGCGTATGTTGTGTTTGTGTAACAATTGTTTAGTATATACACGAGTTATTCAGAAAGACTGGGTTTATCCCATTTTGAATAACTGATTCGACGTGGTGTCGAAGATGAAGACGGTGGTTGAAGACTGGAGGTCTTTACGTTGTTTGGATAATTACTGATGATCTTGATTGGGTCGTACACCCAAGAGGAGGGAATCAGTTGGTGGTCGTCCAGACGTACTTGGAGATCGATGGATATACGGGGTACTAGGTGCCTCCGGTTTCATTCAGACCCATAACGAACTTGTAAATGCACTGTGTGTTTGACATTGGATTTTTGTCTATGTGATTGATTTCTATTAAATATATATCTGTTTGGTGGTGGAGAATTTATTCTCTTGCTTAACGTCCTTCTCTGAGACATACGAGCTCAGGGGTTATATATTGACGGATATCAAACGCATGGAGTGAGTTGCATGTGTGGCATGCCTAAGTGGCAATTGATCAAGGCTTCTGTTGAAAGGCAAAGTCTTGTGGTGATGATCAAAGCAGAGCCTGTGTGGCCTTGTGTAACGTTTATTCGCGAGCCTCACACCCCAGTTATGAACCAGAAACGGGAGAGGACCTCAGGGAGGGCATGCATTTCCATCTATTTCGAAGTGGCATCAGTGGTTTTATACGCCCTGACGAGTTTGACTTATGTGGTTGTTGCTGTTGCGAGCCGCCTCGGATATATCGGTCGATCCGGGACCGATGGAGTCATTCGTTGGCTCATTTACGCCCCAAAGGGCGGGGAAACGCAGTGTTCAGGCATTTTAATCCACATCGGTGGAGCGGCCCTAACGATCCAAAGGCTTGACTGAGTACTTGCCTGGGACATGGGCTAGATTGTCTCGAATCGGTAGAGGACGATCCCTAGCCTCAGTTCGCAGATGGAAATCCAATTTCCAAATACGTGACATTTGCAGTTTTAATTGTAGAACTAGTATGGCGACATGATATATGGTACCCATGCCGTCTATGATTGATATTTATGATGTGAAATTATTTTGACACTATGCACTTATAGTAATAATAAAAATTGAATTTTCACGTATCAAGCATTCTTTGGCTATTATAAGGTAAAACCCTATCCCCCGGCTTGCGTTGCATTGTGTGATAGGACCTGGGTCTTATAATAGCTTCATTTTTCTTTATTTAGCATTGCGCTATTGTTATATGCACTGGTATTCTTGGGAGGAAACCCGTTCCGTGTTATATGGCGTGGTCCCTTGATTTACCGAACTTTAAAAATAAAGATTAATAACTGTTTTAGTTCTCACACCAGTCACATGACTGACCTGGAGTTTATTGTTTTAACCTAAACTCTGGGTGCCCTTATTTTTGACAAGGGCAGCTAGTAGTTTTGGGTTTTGCAGATTTATATTCACAGGAACCTGGTTTACAGCTGGAATGTAATAACCCGGAAATCTAGGCCAGTTTAAAATTTTTATTTTGGCAATTTTAGCGAATTTTTATTATTTAAAATGAATTATTTTAAATAATAACGACGAGAAATTTATTTTGAATAGAATTCAAACATATATACTTATTCGAATCGCCGTTAGAATATAAATAATTATTTATATTTATAAAAGGAATTGAAAATGGCGCGGTAATTCGATAATTCGATTTCAAACTTCAAATGGATGTACAAGATTCAAAATAAACCGGATTTTAGTGAAACCAAAAATATTTGAATCTAATTGATAATATCTTTCCAAGAATCCGAAAATTTTAAATTTCATGGCGGGAATCAAAAGATATGTCCAGTTGAAAATTCAGAATAGTCGCTATGGAATTATGTCCCTTAAAAATGGAGATTTTGCAAACTACCTCGGATTTCGACGAAACCACTTTTGTTAGATCCGTGATGTCAAGTTATTGCTAGATTCCAAATTTCATAATTTTTCGAATCAATATGTGAGCATGGCAAAAGAAAACGCGTTTAACCAGTTTTAGTTGATTTTAATCGACTGGAAAATGGCCATTTTTCAAACGGTCTCAGAATTTGATGAAACTAGTTTTGTTAGGACCGTATCGTCAATACGAAGCTAGAAAGTATTTTTCTGGAATTTTTCGAGTTAGTATGTGACCATGGTAAATTGAAATGTGCGTTCAAATTCAGTATATAGAGTTATATTTTGATTTTGACGAAAAATGATTGCAACGGTCTAATTGGCCTGCGATACATATCCCATTGTGTTTGGAATGGGGGTGAAATGCTATGGACGACAGGCGGTGGGCCTCGTTTAGAGGTCGAAATTAAAAGTACTTTTTTGGAATTAAATAATTAAATAAATAAAAATAAAAAAATCACTCCTCTCCCTCTATACACTCAGCCCCCCCTGCCGTATGATTCAATCGAAAGAAGAAAAAAATAAAATGAAAAAAAACCTAAGCCCTAACCCGAGATCGACGGAACCCCTCACGACGCCGCACACCCCCCTAGTCGACTCCGCCGTCACCCCCTCCCTTCTGCTTCGCCTCCTCCTTTCGATCAAACGCGAGACCCCCCCCCCAAAACGCGACACCCACAGCCCACCGCACCCTTCATCCGCCGCGTGAGACCCCTGGCGCCACCACCTGCAAACTCCGGTGTCGTTCGGTCGAGGGCCTCCCTCCTCGCCACGTGCTGTAAGTTCTTTTATATTTATTTTTATTATTTTTATTTATATTAAAACTGATTTCTTTTAATAATAAAAACTGATTTTTTGATAGAAAAGATTAGATTTTTAAAATAGAAAAGATACGATTTTTAGCGGTGTAAAAATAGAATTTTTATCTATATAGTAGTAGTATAAAAATGTGATTTTTATACACATGAAAACAAAGTAAAAATTCGATTTTTATATATTGAATAGCAAAGTAAAAATTCGATTTTTATATATTGAATAGCAGAGTAAAAATTAGATTTTTATATATTGAATAGCAAAGTAAAAATTCAATTTTTATATATTGAATAGCAAAGTAAAAATTCGCTTTTTATACATTGAATAGCAAAGTAAAAATTCGATTTTTATACATTGAATAGCGAAGTAAAAATTCGATTTTTATATATTGAATAGCGAAGTAAAAATTCGATTTTTATATATTGAATAGCGAAGTAAAAAATTCGATTTTTATATATTGAATAGCGAAGTAAAAATTTGATTTTTATATATTGAACAGCGAAGTAAAAATTCGATTTTTATATAGGTAGTGAATACGAATGACGAAAGTGACGAAAGAAGAGATGGTGAAGATTTCCTACATATGAAGAGTCGCGTCGTTGGATTTAGCTTTCTGTGAGAACTTCTCACCATTAACTTTCTTTTTCTAGTTAATAATATATACTAGGATGCAGACGTTGTTTAGTAGCACCCGACACCCGTCGTCCACATACCATGGACAGCTTGTACGCTTGGTTGTTTGATTTTGATGTGTAGTTGATTGTGTGATGTGATGTGAAATGAAATAAAATATCTATATAGTTGAAAATATTTTATAGTTAAAAATAGGATTTTTAATGTGTATATGAAATGAAATAAAAATAAATAAATCGGATGATTTGTTTATATACACACATTTGACTGATATTGATTGGGACGATAAATTTTACACATCGCCCAACTGCAGAAATAAAATCTGTGTTTGATTATTTGAAAACCCCACACGGGTACTTGTAACAACCCGAAAATCTGGGCCAGTTTAAAATTTTTATTTTGGCAATTTTAGCAAATTTTGATTATTTAAAATGAATTATTTTAAATAATATCGACGAGAAGTTTATTTTGAATATAATTAGAACGTATATATTATATACGTCGTCGTTAGAATATAAATAATTATATATAGTCATAAATAGAATTGAAAATGGCGCGGTAGTTCGATAATTCGATTTCAAACTTCAATTGAATGTACCGGGTGCAAAACAATCCGGATTTTAGTGAAACCAAAAATAATGGGATCTATTTGATAATATCTTTCCAGCGAATCCGAAAAATCAAAATTTCATAGCGGGAATCAAAAGATATGTCCAGTTGAAAATTCTGAATAGTCGCTATGGAATTCAGGCTCTTAAAAATTGACATTTTGCAAACGACCTCGGATTTCGACGAAACCAGTTTTGTTGGGTCCGTGATGTCAAATTATTTCTAGGTTTTAAATTTCATAATTATTCGAATCAATATGTGAGCGTGGCAAAGGAAAATGCATTTGACCAGTTTCAGTTGATTTTAATCGACTGGAAAATGGCCATTTTTCAAACGGTCTCAGAATTCGACGAGACTAGTTTTGTTGGGACAGTATCGTCAAAACATAGCTGGATTTATTTATCTGAAATTTTTCGAATCAGTTTGTGGCCCCGGCAAATTGAAATGTACGTTAAAATTAAATATATATTGATTTATATTTTAATTTCAGCGAAAACTGATCGTAACGGCCGAATTGGGTTATGGTACATACCTCATTGTGTTCGGAATGGGGGTAATTAGCTATGGGCGACAGTCGGCGGGTTTGGTTTGGAGTTCGGATGTGAAACGAATTAATACGTGAATTTAAATATTAAAATAAATATTTATATAAGCCATTTTAAGTCAAAACCCTAGTCAGACAGTTCATTCCCGTGGTCAACGTTTGGTCCACGCCTCCACCTCGTTCAAGGGCGGAAAAGCACCGATCTAAATCCCTAAAAATTTTCCAATTCAATTCGAATTAAACACCAGCAATTAAACGAAATTTGTGGCCCTCTTCTTGATCTTCAATCCCATACGATTGAGATCGACTTTCAGTGTCTATTTTGCACAAATTTTGTGGCCAACCTTGCCACGTTCGAGCTCGATTTGGGGACCAACAAGGCCAGCGAGTTTCACGTTGTTCCAGGTGGTAGGAGGTGTCGACATGAGCTTCGTCGAGGTGCAGTCCGATTCAGCTCTGGTGGTGCGAGTCTCGATGCGCGCTAAAGGATTTGAGGGCGAGCATGGGTTTCGCGTGTTCCTGAAGGAGAATCGGGAAAGAGGGAGATTAAAGTAAGGGTTAATTAATTTAATTATTTCTTAATTACCAGAGACTAAACTAACTATATAATTAATGTTTAGTACCTTGTAACTTGGTCATACTGAATCAGAATTCCACGAAGTTGAGTCTGTTGCAACCGTAAATTCAAACTCTACGCAATGGAACTGAGGGGACTGTGATAGGAGCTAACTGCCATTTTTGACTGAATGGAACGCACTGTTTAGTTCAGTTAAATCAATCACGATTTCGAATCCGATCAATGTGAGAATTTCTCACCTTTCAATTTCATTTTCTAGTTATATATATATATACTAGGATGCAGACGGTGCTTAGTAGCACCCGACACAATCGTCCACAGACCATGGACTTGTTTGTTTGGTTGCATAGATTAGTTAGATGATTTGATCTGAAATTAAATTGTTTGGTGAAATGAAATTGATTGGATTGATGTGTGAATGGCGTGGGCCTTCACTAGACCGGGGATAAGGCTAGGCCTCGTCCCGTTTCTAGTATCGTGCCGTTATGCCGTCGAAATTTTCTAAAATAAGTTAGAAAAATAAAAATATCATTTTATTTTAAAGAATGAACTGAATAGAAATTCATATGTTAAAATAAAATGTTTTATCGTTAAAAATATATTTTTTAACGTGAAGTGAATAAAATAAAATATTCATTTACAAACCGGACGGTTTGTTTATGTACACCTATTTGAAGGACATTGATTGGGACGATAAATTTTACACATCGCCCAACTGCACAAATAAAATCCGTGTTTGTTGATTTGAAACCCCACACGGGTGTTGGGATGAAATATGAAGTTCACTCATCCTGATTGATTAAATATGTCGATCGATTGATTGACAGGCTGTTATAAGCGTTAGATATCTATATTTGATGCTTATACAGTGTAGTGCACTTTGGGTGATGGTTGATTATTTTTCAATGCTATTATATACATGTGTTGTATGAAAATCCATGTAATTAATTTTATATGGTGATTGATTGGGCCTCATTCCAATTTAGAGAATAAAGAATATTATAAAATAAAGGTTCATGTGTTGACTGTACTCATCCGTTGAGATTAGTCATGTGTTGAACGTAATATTTTAACAATAAAATTTACATCTTTATCAATATAAAATAAAGGTTCATGTGTTGACTGTACTCATCCGTTGAGATTAGTCATGTGTTGAACAAAATAACTTAACAAAAATAGTCACACGTGGACAATACTCATTCGTTGAGATTAGTCGTGTGTTGACAAAAATAAATATTCATTTGTTGAATAGAATAAAGGAATATATGAAGCCGTGTTGATTAGATTGACGCCATTTTGACGTGGACGATATTTATATCGATTTCATTCATTTTAAAATGAATATTGAAAAGTAATTTTGAAATCGAATATTTTGAAATGAAATGAATTGAAAACGATTTCGAAATGAAATGAATTGAAAACGATTTCGAAATGAAATGAATTGAAAACAATTTCGAAATGAAATGAATTGAAAACGATTTCGAAATGAAATGAATTGAAATCGATTTTGAAATGAAATGAATATTGAAAAGTAATTTTGAAATCGAATATTTTGATAATGAAATGAATTGAAAACGATTTCGAAATGAAATGAATTGAAAACGATTTCGAATTGAATATATAACGAATTTGATTTCAATTGAATATATAACGAATTTGATTTCAACTGAATATATAACGAATTTGATTTGATTAGAAAATGAATTGAATTTGAATTGAATAGGAAAACGATTTTGAATTGGATTGAAAAGAAAATGAATTCGAATCGAATTAAAATCGATTTGAATTAAAATCGAATAGAAATGAAAGTAAAAAGTATTTATAATAGAAAATTTCAATTTCGATTTGAATTTGAAATAAAGGTTGAAATTGTTTTTGAAACGAATTCAAAACTATTTATAAAATTCGTTTTAAATAGTAATCGATGAAATATATATTATATATATAATATAATGGCCTGAATAGAACGCGTCGCACCGCGGCAGTTCGTGAATTTCGACCATTTATTTCAAACGGACATTACGGGAGATCCGACCGTCGGATTCTCCTAAAACCGGAACCGTTGGGTTCGTATCGAAAAGAGCTTTCTAACGAAGATTAGAAATTTGAAATCTAACGGTTGGATTTGGAGATACGTTCAAATCAAATTCGAAAAAGGTCGCTGTAAGTGCAGTTCGATGGCCGTTGATGGAAATCGACTGTACGGGCCTTGATAAAATTATTAAAAATAGTAATAATTTGTGTAAAATCATAAGAAATGATTTGGGAAGAATTGGGATGAAAAACTCCATATTTGAAAAGATAAAAATAGATTTCTATCGAAATGAACTAGTTTTGAACTGAAATTAAAACCCATTTATTTTTAAATAAATAAATTGGATTTGAAACGGGTTTAAATAAAATGGATTCATGGGTTTATCGTGAAATGTGTTTTAAATAACACTAGTTCTTTAACCCGATGATAAATAGAATGTGATTTGGGTTTATCGTGAACCGTGTTTTAAATGACACTAGTTCTTTAACCCCGTAAAAAGAGTTTTAATGGATCTTCAATTAAATTGAAATGTGGATTGATAATTTAAATTATCAACTTTAGAAAATGAGCGAGAATGGAGTATCACCAGTTTTGCTCCAAAACGATAGTTAAATCTTTAATTAGATTTGAACGTGAAATGGTAATTAATTTTACCGATAACACCATGGTATTCGATATGGAGTATTACCAGTTTTGCTTCATTGGATGAATAGATTGGGATTGGGAAATAAATCAAATAATTATCTCGGTATGGTACGCTAATCTCGACTAGTTTGGGAAAACCATAATTTGGTTTGAAATGACATCCAAAGGAAGAGTAAAGGATAAATTTTAAAGAATTTATCTTGGATAAAATTAATGGGAACCTTTCCCTAAGAATTGAAATTTAGAAACTAGCTGTAGGTTAGCTAAGAAGAATGGTTTCCTGGGTATTGATCTGATGTTGGTTTCGGCCTTCGGGGTTAATATTTGGGTAATTGTTCTCTTGTTGATTTACGGTTAGTAGCTAATGAATTGGAATGAGGCGTATGTTGTGTTTGTGTAACATTTATTTTTAATATACGCGGGTTGTTCGGAAAGGCCGGGTTTATACCCATTCTGAATGACCGATTCGACGATATGTCAAAGATGAAGACGGTGGTTGAAGACCGAAAGTCTTCACATCGTTTGGATAATTACTGACGATCCTGATTGGGCTGTACACCCAAGAGGATGGAAATAGTTGGTGGTCGTCCAGACGTACTTGTAGATGGATGGATATGCGAGGAAAGTGCCTCCGGTTTCGTTCAGACCTAGAACGGACTTGTAAATGGATGGTGTGTCTGACATTGTATTCATTTATATTGTATTCGTTGATCTCTGCTAAATATATATCTGTTTGGCGGCGGAGAATTTATTCTCTTGCTTAACGCCCTTCTCTGAGACATACGAGCTCAGAGGTTATATATTGGCAGAAATCAGTGGTACGATATGGATTGATAATGTGGCATGCTGAGATGCAGTGATCCAAACTTTTGTTGAAAAGCAAAGTTTGGTGGATGATGATCAAAGCGCAGCTGATATGGCATGGCTTTGTGTATAGCGTTGATTCGCGAGCCTCACACCTCGGTGCGAACCAAAAACGGGGAGGACCTCCGGGAAATGGACATATGCTGGTTTCTAGTTAGAAGTGGTGTCAGTGCTTAAACTGGCTGGCATTACTTATGTGGATGTTGCTTATCATTACTTATTGCCCAACGGGGCGTCTCGGTTAACGGTGGTTGCAGAGGCTTACGGGTCCCAGATCATTATGAGGTTCCATAGAACCGGCTAGCATATCGTTTACGGCATTACTAACCATCGACGGGTGGCCGACCCCGACGTTCCGGGTGCAGTCGCGGCTGCAACCTGAGGCTCGGGCTAGAAAGTCTCGAATTAAGAACAGGATATTCCCTTTGCCTTGGTTCACAGATGGAAATCCAATTTCCAATACATGTATTGCGGTTTTAATTGTAGAACTAGTATGGCGACATGATATATGGTACCCATGCCGTCTATGATTGATATTTATGATTTGAAATTGTTTTGACACTATACACTTATAGTAGTATCAAATGATTTGTTTTAAACGTACTAAGCATGTTTGGCTATTATAAGGGAAAACCCTATCCTCGGCTGCGTTGCATTGTGTGATGGGACCTGGGTCTTATAATAGCTTCATTTTTAGAAAAGCATTGCGTTGTTTACTTATATGCACTGGTATTCTTGGGAGGAAACCCGTTCCGTGTTATACGGCGTGGTCCCTTGATTTACCTATCTTTAAAATAAAGATTTACAACAGTTTTAGTTCTCACACCAGTCACATGACTGACCTGGAGTTTATTGTTTTAACCTAAACTCTGGGTGCCCCTATTTTCGACACGGGCAGCTAGTAGTTTTGGTTTTGCAGATTTATATTCACAGGATCCTGGTTTACAGCTGGAATGATATCCGGAAAGCTTTGTATCCGTATATCTCTTCTAGTTGTGTATTGTATTATTTTCCGTTGCTATGTACTTTATTGTAATCTCTGATAATTTCTGTGTAATATTTATTCATTTATACTCTGTATATTCTTGTAATCTGATGTATTGTTGTAATATACAATGAAATGTTCTTCTGTATATGTTCTGTTGTGGCTTGTTCTCGAACTATCCGCGCTTTCCTCACCGGGGAAGTTACGGGTTTTCACAGTTGGTATCAGAGCTTTGGTTTACAAAGCTCAGAGAACAAGACACATTAGAACCATACGAAAGAATTCATAAGAAATTGGATTAGTAATATCCAACGAGAATGACTCGTTAGAGATGGGATCAGTAGTATCCTAGAACGAGTGTGAAGAGTATATTTTTGAAAATGAAAACAAATCTTGTTTTGAAATATAAATCAATTATTCGTATTTGGTTATTTATTTATATTGATGTGGACAATCCAGTATATATAGATTTTGCGTATACGTCTGATCCGCGTGTATTCGAAGTTTTGATATATTGGGTAGATATAGGATCACCATCTAGTCGCCCGGAGAGAATTCTGATGATCGATGCATCATCATCAGAATTTATGTTCGAGTGACGAAAGTGAGATTTCTATATATTTCCTATTGACTGGTGTGAGAACCCAAAATTAGATAAGGCTTATTGTTGTGATTTGACATCAAAAATGAGATTTTTGACTATATATCAAAATTATGAATTTGAAATTCTAATTCACTAATTGATTGATGTTTGTATTGTTTGTTTATTTGTTTGATAATTTTGAACCATTTTGCCTAATAGTATCAAATATTGAATTGTATTGAAAATTGGTCGCATTTGCTTGCATATACATGTACTTTCATTGAACAGGTCATAGCAAGGAGGCTAGAGCAGAGAATAAAATTTGTTTGCCCGACAAATAGGTACATGTTTACTACATAATTTACTGTTTTGTTTGGGTGATGATGATTTTATGAGCCTATTGGCTAGCCGCTTGGCTTTTTCTTTTTCTTTTTGAGATCTGAAGGACCGGGGAAGCTATTTGAGATTTCCTGATGCTCCCATTGCAGGGGAGGTTATGGCGAAATTTTTCGAAAATTTAGGGTGCTAGCCAAATTTTTGAAGAATTTGGAAATTCTCAGAAACTGAAAAGTTGGAGAATGGAAGCCAGATCGAACGTAGAGTTGATTAATCAAACCACTTTCGACTTTGTTCTTTTTCGGGGACGAAAAGTTTTAAGTGGGGGAGATTGTAACAACCCGAAAATCTGGGCCAGTTTAAAAATTTTATTTTGGCAAATTTAGCGAATTTTGATTATTTAAAATGAATTATTTTAAATAATATCGACGAGAAGTTTATTTTGAATGTAATTAGAACGTATATATTATATACGTCGTCATTAGAATATAAATAATTATATATAATCATAAATAGAATTGAAAATGGCGCGGTAGTTCGATAATTCGATTTCAAACTGCAATTGAATGTACCGGGTGCAAAACAATCCGGATTTTAGTGAAACCAAAAATAATGGGATCTATTTGATAATATCTTTCCAGCGAATCCGAAAAATCAAAATTTCATAGCGGGAATCAAAAGATATGTCCAGTTGAAAATTCTGAATAGTCGCTATGGAATATAGGCTCTTAAAAATTGACATTTTGCAAACGACCTCGGATTTCGACGAAACCAGTTTTGTTGGGTCCGTGATATCAAATTATTTCTAGGTTTCAAATTTCATAATTTTTCGAATCAATATGTGAGCGCGGCAAAGGAAAACGCGTTTGACCAGTTTTAGTTGATTTTAATCGACTGGAAAATGGCCATTTTTCAAACGGTCTCAGAATTCGATGAGACTAGTTTTGTTGGGACAGTATCGTCAAAACATAGCTGTATTTATTTATCTGGAATTTTTCGAATCAGTTTGTGGCCCCGGCAAATTGAAATGTACGTTAAAATTAAATATATATTGATTTATATTTTAATTTCAGCGAAAACTGATCGTAACGGCCGAATTGGGTTACGGTACATACCTCATTGTGTTCGGAATGGGGGTAATTAGCTATGGGCGACAGTCGGCGGGTTTGGTTTGGAGTTCGGATGCGAAACGAATTAATAAGTGAATTTAAATATTAAAATAAATATTTATATAAGCCATTTTAAGTCAAAACCCTAGTCAGACAGTTCATTCCCGTGGTCAACGTTTGGTCCACGCCTCCACCTCGTTCAAGGGCGGAAAAGCACCGATCTAAATCCCTAAAAATTCCCAATTCAATTCGAATTAAACACCAGCAATTAAACGAAATTTGTGGCCCTCTTCTTGATCTTCAATCCCATACGATTGAGATCGACTTTCAGTGTCTATTTTGCACAAATTTTGTGGCCAACCTTGCCACGTTCGAGCTCGATTTGTGGACCAACAAGGCCAGCGAGTTTCACGTTGTTCCAGGTGGTAGGAGGTGTCGACATGAGCTTCGTCGAGGTGCAATCCGATTCAGCTCTGGTGGTGCAAGTCTCGATGCGCGCTAAAGGATTTGAGGGCGAGCATGGGTTTCGCGTGTTCCTGAAGGAGAATCGGGAAAGAGGGAGATTAAAGTAAGGGTTAATTAATTTAATTATTTCTTAATTACCAGAGACTAAACTAACTATATAATTAATGTTTAGTACCTTGTAACTTGGTCATACTGAATGCGAATTCCACGAAGTTGAGTCTGTTGCAACCGTAAATTCAAACTCTACGCAATGGAACTGAGGGGACTGTGATAGGAGCTAACTGCAGTTTTTGACTGAATGGAATGCACTGTTTAGTTCAGTTAAATCAATCACGATTTCGAATCCGATCAATGTGAGAATTTCTCACCTTTCAATTTCATTTTCTAGTTATATATATATATATATATATATATATATATATACTAGGATGCAGACGGTGCTTAGTAGCACCCGACACAATCGTCCACAGACCATGGACTTGTTTGTTTGGTTGCATAGATTAGTTAGATGATTTGATTTGAAATTAAATTGTTTGGTGAAATGAAATTGATTGGATTGATGTGTGAATGGCGTGGGCCTTCACTAGATCGGGGATAAGGCTAGGCCTCGTCTCGTTTCTAGTATCGTGCCGTTATGCTGTCGAAATTTTCTAAAATAAGTTAGAAAAATAAAAATATCATTTTATTTTAAAGAATGAACTGAATAGAAATTCATATGTTAAAATAAAATGTTTTATCGTTAAAAATATAATTTTTAACGTGAAGTGAATAAAATAAAATATTCATTTACAAACCGGACGGTTTGTTTATGTACACCTATTTGAAGGACATTGATTGGGACGATAAATTTTACACATCGCCCAACTGCACAAATAAAATCCGTGTTTGTTGATTTGAAACCCCACACGGGTGTTGGGATGAAATATGAAGTTCACTCATCCTGATTGATTAAATATGTCGATCGATTGATTGACAGGCTGTTATAAGCGTTAGATATCTATATTTGATGCTTATACAGTGTAGTGCACTTTGGGTGATGGTTGATTATTTTTCAATGCTATTATATACATGTGTTGTATGAAAATCCATATAATTAATTTTATATGGTGATTGATTGGGCCTCATTCCAATTTAGAGAATAAAGAATATTATAAAATAAAGGTTCATGTGTTGACTGTACTCATCCGTTGAGATTAGTCATGTGTTGAACGTAATATTTTAACAATAAAATTTACATCTTTATCAATATAAAATAAAGGTTCATGTGTTGACTGTACTCATCCGTTGAGATTAGTCATGTGTTGAACGAAATAACTTAACAAAAATAGTCACACGTGGACAGTACTCATTCGTTGAGATTAGTCGTGTGTTGACAAAAATATATATTCATTTGTTGAATAGAATAAAGGAATATATGAAGCCGTGTTGATTAGATTGACGCCATTTTGACGTGGACGATATTTATATCGATTTCGTTCATTTTAAAATGGATATTGAAAAGTAATTTTGAAATCGAATATTTTGAAATGAAATGAATTGAAAACGATTTCGAAATGAAATGAATTGAAAACGATTTCGAAATGAAATGAATTGAAAACGATTTCGAAATGAAATGAATATTGAAAAGTAATTTTGAAATCGAATATTTTGATAATGAAATGAATTGAAAATGATTTCGAAATGAAATAAATTGAAAACGATTTCAAATTGAATATATAACGAATTTGATTTCAATTAAATATATAACGAATTTGATTTCAATTGAATATATAACGAATTTGATTTGATTAGAAAATGAATTGAATTTGAATTGAATAGGAAAACGATTTTGAATTGGATTGAAAAGAAAATGAATTCGAATCGAATTAAAATCGATTTGAATTAAAATCGAATAGAAATGAAATTAAAAAGTATTTATAATAGAAAAATTCAATTTCGATTTGAATTTGAAATAAAGGTTGAAATTGTTTTTGAAACGAATTCAAAACTATTTATAAAATTCGTTTTAAATAGTAATCGACGAAATATATATTATATATGTTATATATATAATATAATGGCCTGAATAGAACGCGCCGCGCCGCGGCAGTTCGTGAATTTCGACCATTTATTTCAAACGGACATTACGGGAGATCCGACCGTCGGATTCTCCTAAAACCGGAACCGTTGGGTTCGTATCGAAAAGAGCTTTCTAACGAAGATTAGAAATTTGAAATCTAACGGTTGGATTTGGAGATACGTTCAAATCAAATTCGAAAAAGGTCGATGTAAGTGCAGTTCGATGGCCGTTGATGGAAATCGACTGTACGGGCCTTGATAAAATTATTAAAAATAGTAATAATTTGTGTAAAATCATAAGAAATGATTTGGGAAGAATTGGGATGAAAAACTCCATATTTGAAAAGATAAAAATAGATTTCTATCGAAATGAACTAGTTTTGAACTGAAATTAAAACCCATTTATTTTTAAATAAATAAATTGGATTTGAAACGGGTTTAAATAAAATGGATTCATGGGTTTATCGTGAACTGTGTTTTAAATAACACTAGTTCTTTAACCCGATGATAAATAGAATGTGATTTGGGTTTATCGTGAACCGTGTTTTAAATGACACTAGTTCTTTAACCCCGTAAAAAGAGTTTTAATGGTTCTTCAATTAAATTGAAATGTGGATTGATAATTTAAATTATCAACTTTAGAAAATGAGCGAGAATGGAGTATCACCAGTTTTGCTCCAAAACGATAGTTAAATCTTTAATTAGATTTGAACGTGAAATGGTAATTAATTTTACCGATAACACCATGGTATTAGATATGGAGTATTACTAGTTTTGCTTCATGGGATGAATAGATTGGGATTGGGAAATAAATCAAATAATTATCTCGGTATGGTTCGCTAATCTCGACTAGTTTGGGAAAACCATAATTTGGTTTGAAATGACATTCAAAGCAAGATTAAAGGATAAATTTTAAAGAATTTATCTTGGATAAAATTAATGGGAACCTTTCCCTAAGAATTGAAATTTAGAAACTAGCTGTAGGTTAGCTAAGAAGAATGGTTTCCTGGGTATTGATCTGATGTTGGTTTCGGCCTTCGGGGTTAATATTTGGGAAATTGTTCTCTTGTTGATTTACGGTTAGTAGCTAATGAATTGGAATGAGGCGTATGTTGTGTTTGTGTAACATTTATTTTTAATATACGCGGGTTGTTCGGAAAGGCCGGGTTTATACCCATTCTGAATAACCGATTCGACGATATGTCGAAGATGAAGACGGTGGTTGAAGACCGGAAGTCTTCACATCGTTTGGATAATTACTGACGATCTTGATTGGGATGTACACTCAAGAGGATGGAAATAGTTGGTGGTCGTCCAGACGTACTTGGAGATGGATGGATATGCGAAGAAAGTGCCTCCGGTTTCGTTCAGACCTAGAACGGACTTGTAAATGGATGGTGTGTCTGACATTGTATTCCTTTATATTGTATTCGTTGATCTCTGCTAAATATATATCTGTTTGGCGGCGGAGAATTTATTCTCTTGCTTAACGCCCCTCTCTGAGACATACGAGCTCAGAGGTTATATATTGGCAGAAATCAGTGGTACGATATGGATTGATAATGTGGCATGCTGAGATGAAGTGATCCAGAATTTTGTTGAAAAGCAATGTTTGGTGGATGATGATCAAAGCGCAGCTGATATGGCATGGCTTTGTGTATAGCGTTGATTCGCGAGCCTCACACCTCGGTGTGAACCAAAAACGGGGAGGACCTCCGGGAAATGGACATATGCTGGTTTCTAGTTAGAAGTGGTGTTGGTGCTTAAACTGGCTGGCATTACTTATGTGGATGTTGCTTATCATTACTTATTGCCCAACGGGGCGTCTCGGTTAACGGTGGTTGCAGAGGCTTACGGGTCCCAGATCACTATGAGGTTCCATAGAACCGGCTAGCATATCGTTTATGGCATTACTAACCATCGACGGGTGGCCGGCCCCGATGTACCGGGTGTAGTCGCGGCTGCAACCTGAGGCTCGGGCTAGAGAGTCTCGAATTAAGCACAGGATATTCCCTTTGCCTTGGTTCACAGATGGAAATCCAATTTCCAATACGTGTATTGCGGTTTTAATTGTAGAACTAGTATGGCGACATGATATATGGTACCCATGCCGTCTATGATTGATATTTATGATTTGAAATTGTTTTGACACTATACACTTATAGTAGTATCAAATGATTTGTTTTAAACGTACTAAGCATGTTTGGCTATTATAAGGGAAAACCCTATCCTCGGCTGCGTTGCATTGTGTGATGGGACCTGGGTCTTATAATAGCTTCATTTTTAGAAAAGCATTGCGTTGTTTACTTATATGCACTGGTATTCTTGGGAGGAAACCCGTTCCGTGTTATACGGCATGGTCCCTTGATTTACCTATCTTTAAAATAAAGATTTACAACAGTTTTAGTTCTCACACCAGTCACATAACTGACCTGGAGTTTATTGTTTTAACCTAAACTATGGGTGCCCCTATTTTCGACACGGGCAGCTAGTAGTTTTGGTTTTGCAGATTTATATTCACAGGATCCTGGTTTACTGCTGGAATGATATCCGGAAAGCTTTGTATCCGTATATCTCTTCTAGTTGTGTATTGTATTATTTTCCGCTGCTATGTACTTTATTGTAATCTTTGATAATTTCTGTGTAATATTTATTCATTTATACTCTGTATATTCTTGTAATCTGATGTATTGTTGTAATATACAATGAAATGTTCTTCTGTATATGTTCTGTTGTGGCTTGTTCTCGAACTATCCGCGCTTTCCTCACCGGGGAAGTTACGGGTTTTCACAGTATTGGGGTGATAGATGACATACACTAATCCCAATAGTTAGTTATATGTCGATCGATCGATTGACAGACTGTTATGAGCGTTAAATATTAATATTTGATGCTTATACAGTGTAGAATGCACTTTGGATGATGGTTGATTATTCATCGTTGTTATTGTATACATGTGTTGTAGAAAATCCGTATAATTAACATTATATGGCAATTGATTGGGCCTCATTCCAGTTTAGAAATAGAAATATTTGAAATAGAAATATTTGAAAAAGAAATATTTGAAATAGAAATATTTGAAATAGAAATATTTGAAAAAGAAATATTTGAAATAGAAATATTTTAAATAGAATATTCGAAAATAGAAATATATGAAGCCGTGTTGATTAGATTGACGCCATTTTGACGTGAACGATATGTATATCGATTTTATTCATTTTATAATGAATATCGAAAGTGATTTCAAAATCTGATATTTTGAAAAGAAAAGAATTCGAATGGAAATTTAATACAAATGAATTCGAATTGAAATTGAATTGAATTGAAAACGAACTGAAATTGAATTAGAAATCAATTTGAATTGAAATCAATTTGAAATGAATTTAAATCGAATTTATAAGGAAAAATTCAAGTTTGATTCAAATTTGAAAAGAAGTTGAAATCGTTTTGAAAACGAATTTAAAATGATTTATATAATACATTTTAAAAGGAAATCGACGAAGTATATGTTATATATATTATATATATAATATAATGGCCTGAATAGAACGCGCCGCTCCGCGGCAGTTCACGAATTTCGACCATTGATTTCGAACGGATATTGCGGGAGATCCGACAGTCGGATTCTCCTAAATCAGGGACAGTTGGGTTCGTATCGAAAAGAGATTTCTAACGAATATTAGAAATTTGAAATCTAACGGTTGGATTTGGAATTATGTCCAAATCAAATTTGGAAAAGGTCGCTGTAAGTGCAGTTCGATGGCCATTGATGGAAATCGACTGTACGGACCTTGATAAAATTATTAAAAATATCAATAATTTGTGTAAAATCATAAGCAATGATTTGGGAAAATTGGGGAAGAAAAACTCCATATTTGAAAAGATAAAAATAGATTTTTATCGAAATGAACTAGTTTTGAACTAGAATTATAATTCTATTTTTTTAATATAAATAAATTGGATTTGAAATGGTTTTGATAATAACCAGAATTTCCAATAATTGCATTGGAACGGATTTGAATCGAAATTGTCTTTAGAATATTTCGATGTTGGATTTCGTGATTATACAGATGTTGTTATGGAAATTTGAAAGAAATATATATATATATATATATATATATATATATATATATATATATCGTTATTTCCAATACGATATTTGTTGGTCGTAGAATTTGATATTGAACATAAGCTGATATATTTTCTATTCATAGCCTTGTATTTAATATCAAATGTGATTTGGGTTTGTCGTGAATGGTGTCTTCATTAACACTGTTCTTAAGCCCGGTTGAGAAAATGATTAAATCTCTTTATGTAGATTTAGATTTATTGAAGTGTACCAATTAAATAATATTTAATTGGAATTGAATTGGTATTGATTTTTGGGTTTATCGCGAACAGTGTTTTAAATAACACTTGTTCTTTAACCCGATAATTAATGGAATGTGATTTTGTGTTTATCGTGAACCGTGTTTTAAATGACACTGATTCTTTAACCCAGTTAAAGATTAAAACTAAATGGAGTTTTAATGAATCTTTGACTAGATTGAAAAGATCGAGAAGGGAGTATCACCAGTTTTGCTCCAGGCGATAGTTAAATTTTTAACTAGATTTGAACGTGAAATGGTAATTGAATTTACCAATAACACTGTGGTGTTAGATATGAAGTATGACCAGTTTTACTTCATGGGAAAAATAGATTGGGATTGGGAAATAAAATAAAAGATTACTTCGGTGTAGTTCGCTAATCCCGACTAGTTTGAATTGATATTCAAACAAGATTAAAGAATAAATATAAAGAATTTATCTTTGATAAAATTAATGGGAACCTTTCCCAAAGTATAAGAATATTTGAATAAAAGAATATTCGGAACTGGAATGAAGCGTATGTTGTGTTTGTGTAACACTTGTTTATTATATACGCGAGTTATTCAAAAAGACCGAGTTTATCCCATTCTGAATAACTGATTCAACGTGGTGTCGAAGATGAAGACGGTGGTCGAAGACCGGAGGTCTTCACGTAGTTTGGGTGGTTACTGATGATTTTGATTGGGCCGTACACCCAAGAGGAGGGAATCAGTTAGTGATCGTCCAGACGTACTTGGAGATCGATGGATATGCGGGGTACTAGGTGCCTCCGGTTTCGTTCAAACCTAGAACGAACATGTAAATAGACTACGTGTCTGACATTGGATTTTAGTCTATGTGGTTGATCTCTATTAAATATATATCTGTTTCGCGGTGGAGAATTTATTCTCTTGCTTAACGTCCTTCTCTGAGACGTACGAGCTCAGGGGTTATATATCGATGGATATCAAACGCATGGAGTGAATTGCCTGTGTGGCATGCCTAAGTGGCAATTGATCAAGGCTTCCGTTGAAAAGCAAAGTCTTGTAGTGATGATCAAAGCACAACCTGTGTGGCACAGCTTTGTGTAACGTGAATTCGCGAGCCTCACACCCCGGTTGTGAACCAGAAATGGGAGAGGACATCAGGGATGGCATGCGTTTCCTTCTAGCTAGAAGTGGCGTCAGTGGTTTTACACGCCCTGACGAGTTTGACTTATGTGGTTGTTGCTGTTGCGAGGCGCCTAGGTTAGATCGGACGATCCAGGCCCGATGGGGTCATTCGATGGCTCATTTACGCCCCATAGGGCGGGGAGACGCAGTGCTCAGGCATTTTAATCCACATCGGTGGACCGGCCCTGACGATCCAAGGCTTGTCTGCGCTTGCCTGAGACATGGGCTAGATTGTCTCAAATCGGTAGAGGACGATCCCTGGCCTCGGTTCATAGATGGAAATCCAATTTCCAAATACGTGACTTTGCGGTTTTAATTGTAGAACTAGTATGGAGGCATGAAATATGGTACCCATGCCGTCTATGATTGATACTTATGATTTGAAATTGATCTCCTCACTTCTAGCAATAATAAAAGATTTCTTTTAACGTATCAAGCATTCTTTGGCTATTATAACGTAAAACACTATCCTCTGGTTTGTGTTTCATTATGTGATGGGACCTGTGTCTTATAATAGCTTCATTGTTCTTTATTTAGCATTGCGCTGTTTATTTAATGCACTGGTGTTCTTGGGAGGAAACCCGTTCCTTGTTATACGGCGTGGTCCCTTGATTTACCTAACTTTAAAATAAAGATTAATAACTGTTTTAGTTCTCACACCAGTCCCATGACTGACCTGGAGTTTATTGTTTTAACATAAACTCTGGGTGCCCTTATTTTGACACGGGCAGCTAGTAGTTTTGGTTTTGCAGATTTATATTAACAGGATCCTGGTTTACAGCTGGAATGATATCCGGAATGCTTTGTATCCGTATCTCTCTTCTAGTTGTGTATTGTATTATTTTTCGCTGCGATGTAATTTAAATCTCTGATATTTCTGTGTAATATTTATTCATACTCTGTATATTCTTGTGTTCTGATGAATTGTTGTAATATACAATGAAATGTTCTTCCGTCTGCATTCTGAGGTGGCTTGTTCTCGAACTACCAGCGCTTTCCTCACCGAGGAAGATACGGGTCTTGTCAGCTGGTATCATAGTTTTGGTTTACAAAGCTCAGAGAACAAGGCACATTAGAACCATACAAGAGAATTCATCAGACATTGGATTAGTAATATCCAATGGGAATGACTCGTTAGAGATGGGATCAGTAGTACCCTAGAACGAGTGTGAAGAGTATATTTTTGAAAATGAAAACAAATTTTGTTTTGAAATTTAAATCCTTTTATACGTATTTGAATATTTATTTATACTGATATGGACAATCCAGTATATACAGATTTTGCATATACGTCTGATCCGCGTGTATTCGAAGTTTTAATATACTAGATGGATATAGAATTACGCTCTAATCGCCCGGAGATGATTTAATGATGGAGCTCCATCATTAGAATTTATGTTCGAGTGACGAAAGTGAGGTTTATATATATTTCCAATTGACTGGTGTGAGAACCAAAATTAGATAGGGCTTATTGTTCTGATTTGACATCAAAAATCTGATTTTTGACTATACATCAAAGTTATGCATTTGAAATGATAACCAACTAATTGATTGATGTTTGTGTTGTTTGGTTATTTGCTTGAAATTTTGAACCATTATGCCTAATAGAATCAAATAGTAAATTGTATTGAAAATTTGTTGCATTTGCATGCATATACATGTACTTACATTGAACAGGTCATAACAAGGAGGCTAGAGCAGAGAATAAAATTTGTTTGCCCGACAAATAGGTACATGTTTATCATAATTTACTGTTTTATTTGGGTGATGATGATTTTAACAGCCGATTGGCTTTTTCATTTTCTTTTTGAGATCAGAGGGCCTGTATGGCAATTTCGGGATTTTCCCGTGCTCCCGGTGCAGGGGAGGTTATGGGAAAAAAATTCGAAAATTTAGGGTGTTAGCCAAATTTTTGAAATTTTTGAAAAGTTCTTAGGAACTGAAAAGTTGAAGAACTTAAGCCGTAGTGAAAACACTGGAAGTTGAGTTGATTTGTGAAACAACTTTCGGCTTTGTTCCTTTTCGGGGACGAAAAGTTTTAAGTGGGGGAGATATTGTAATAACCCGGAAATCTGGGCCAGTTTAAAAATTTTATTTTGTCAATTTTAGCGAATTTTGATTATTTAAAATGAATTATTTTAAATAATAACGACGAGAAATTTATTTTGAATAGAATTCGAATGTATATACATATTCGAATCGCCGTTAGAATATAAATAATTATTTATATTTAAAAAAGGAATTGAAAATGGCGTGGTAGTTCGATAATTCGATTTAAAACTTCAAATGGATGTACAGGATTCAAAATAAACCGGATTTTAGTGAAACAAAAAATATTTGAATCTAATTGATAATATCTTTCCAACGAATCCGAAAAATTGAAATTTCATAGCGGGAATCAAAAGATATGTCCAGTTGAAAATTCAGAATAGTCGCTATGGAATTCTGGCCCTTAAAAATAGAGATTTTGAAAACTACCTCGGATTTCGACGAAACCACTTTTGTTAGATCCGTGATGTCAAGTTATTGCTAGATTCCAAATTTCATAATTTTTCAAATCAATATGTGAGCATGGCAAAAGGAAACGCGTTTGACTAGTTTCGGTTGATTTTAATCGACTGGAAAATGGCCATTTTTCAAACGGTCTCAGAATTTGATGAAACTAGTTTTGTTAGAATCGTATCATCAATACGAAGCTAGAAAATATTTTTCTGGAATTTTTCGAGTTAGTATGTAGCCCTGGTAAATTGAAATGTGCGTTCAAATTCAATATATAGAGTTATATTTTGATTTTGATGAAAACTGATTGTAACGGTCGAATTGGCCTGCGATACATATCCCATTGTGTTCGGAATGGGGGTGAAACGCTATGGACGACAGGCGGTGGGCCTCGTTTAGAGGTCGAAATTAATAGTACCTTTTTGGAAATAAATAAATAAATAAATAAAAATAAAAAAATCACTCCTCTCCCTCTATACACTCAGGCCCCCCTCCCCCCACCCCCCCGCCGTATGATTCAATTGAAATAAGAAAAAAAAACCTAAGCCCTAACCCGAGATAGACGGAACCCCTCGCGACGCCGCACACCCCCCTAGTCGCCTCCGCCGTCACCCCCTCCCTTCTGCTTCGCCTCCTCCTTCCGATCAAACACGAGACCCCCCCCCAAACGGCGACACCCACAGCCCACCGCACCCTTCATCCGCCGCCTGAGACCCCTGGCGCCACCCCCCTGCAAACTCCAGCGTCGTTCAGTCGAGGACCCCCTCCCTCCTCGCCACGTGCTGTAAGTTATTTTCTATTTATTTTTATTATTTTTATTTATAATAAAACTGATTTCTGTTAATAATAAAAACCGATTTTTTGATAGAAAAGATAAGATTTTTAAAATAGAAAAGATACGATTTTTAGCGGTGTAAAAATAGAATTTTTATCTATATAGTAGTAGTATAAAAATGTGATTTTTATACACATGACATCAAAGTAAAAATTCAATTTTTATATATTGAATAGCAAAGTAAAAATTCGATTTTTATATATTGAATAGAAAAGTAAAAATTCGATTTTTATATTTTGAATAGCGAAGTAAAATTTTGATTTTTATATATTGAATAGCGAAGTAAAAATTCGATTTTTATATATTGAATAGCAAATAAAAATTCAATTTTTATATATTGAATAGCGAAGTAAAAATTCGATTTTTATATATTGAATAGCAAAGTAAAAATTCGATTTTTATATATTGAATAGCAAAGTAAAAATTCGATTTTTATATATTGAATACCAAAGTAAAAATTCGATTTTTATATATTGAATAGCGAAGTAAAATTTTGATTTTTTTATATTGAATAGCGAAGTAAAAATTCGATTTTTTTATATTGAATAGCGAAGTAAAAAAATCGATTTTGATATATTGAATAGCAAAGTAAAAATTCGATTTTTATATATTGAATAGCGACGTAAAAATTCGATTTTTATATATTGAATAGCGAAGTAAAAATTCGATTTTTATATATTGAATAGGGAAGTAAAAATTCGATTTTTATATATTGAATAGCGAAGTAAAAATTCAATTTTTATATAGGTAGTGAATACGGATGACGAAAGTGACGAAAGAAGAGATGGTGAAGATTTCCTACATATGAAGAGTCACGGCGTTGGAATTAGCTTTCTGTGAGAACTTCTCACCTATAACTTTCTTTTTCTAGTTAATAATATATACTAGGATGCAGACGGTGTTTAGTAGCACCCGACACCCGTCGTCCACAGACCATGGACGGCTTGTATGCTTGGTTGTTTGATTTTGATGTGTAGTTGATTGTGTGATGTGATGTGAAATGAAATAAAATATTTATACAGTTGAAACTATTTTATAGTTAAAAATAGAATTTTTTAATGTGCATATGAAATGAACTAAAAATAAACAAATCGGATGATTTGTTTATATACACACATTTGACTGATATTGATTGGGACGATAAATTTTACACATCGCCCAACTGCAGAAATAAAATCTGTGTTTGATTGTTTGAAAACCCCATACGGGTATTGGGGTGATATATGACATACACTAATCCCAATAGTTAGTTATATGTCGATCGATTGATTGACAGACTGTTATGAGCGTTAAATATTTATATTTGATGCTTATACAGTGTAGAATGCACTTTGGATGATGGTTGATTATTCATCGTTGTTATTGTATACATGTGTTGTAGAAAATCCATATAATTAACATTATACGGTAATTGATTGGGCCTCATTCCAGTTTTGAAATAGAAATATTTGAAAAAAAAATTGAAATAGAAATATTTGAAAAAAAAATTGAAATAGAAATATTTGAAATAGAAATATTTGAAAAAGAAAATTTTGAAATAGTAATATTTGAAATAGAATATTCGAAAATAGAAATATATGAACCCGTGTTGATTAGATTGACGCCATTTTGACGTGAACGATATGTATATCGATTTTATACATTTTATAATGAATATCGAAAGTGATTTCAAAATCTAATATTTTAAAAAGAAATGAATTCGAATGGAAATTGAATATAAATGAATTCGAATTGAAATTGAATTGAATTGAAAACGAACTGAAATTGAATTAGAAATCAATTTGAAATGAATTTAAATCGAAGTTATAAGGAAAAATTCAATTTTGATTTGAATTTGAAAAGAAGTTGAAATCATTTTGAAAACGAATTTAAAATAATTTATAGTTTTCAAAGGAAATCGACGAAGTATATATTATATATATTATATATATAATATAATGGCCTGAATAGAACGTGCCGCGCCGCGGCAGTTCGCGAATTTCGACCATTGACTTCAAATGGATATTGCGGGAGATCCGACCGTCAGATTCTCCTAAAACCTGGACCGTTGGGTTCGTATCGAAAAGATATTTCTAAAGAATATTAGAAATTCAAAATCTAACGGTTGGATTTGGAATTATGTCCAAATCAAATTTTGAAAAGGTCGCTGTAAGTGCAGTTCGATGTCCATTGATGGAAATCGACTGTAGGGGCCCTGATAAAATTATTAAAAATATTAATAATTTGTGTAAAATCATAAGAAATGATTTGGGAAAAATTTGGGATGAAAAACTCCATATTTGAAAAGATAAAAATAGATTTTTATCGAAATGAACTAGTTTTGAACTAGAATTATAATTCTATTTTTTTTTAAAATAAATAAACTGGATTTGAAATGGTTTTGAAAATAGCCAGAATTTCCAATAATTGTATTAGAATGGATTTGAATCGAAATTATCTTCAGAATATTTCGATGTTGGATTTCGTGATTATACAAATGTTGTTATGGAAATTTGATAGATATATATATATATCGTTATTTCCAATACGATATTTGGTGGTCGTAGAATTTGATATTGAATATAAGCCGATATATTTTCTATTCAGAGCCTTGTATTTAATATCAAATGTGATTTGGGTTTGTCGTGAATGGTGTCTTCGTTAACACTGTTCTTAAGCCCAGTTGAGAAAATGATTAAATCTCTTTATTTAGACTTAGATTTAATGAAGTGTACCAATTAAATAATATTTAATTGGAATTGAATAGGTATTGATTTTTGGGTTTATCGTGAACAGTGTTTTAAATAACACTTATTCTTTAACCCGATAATTAATGGAATGTGATTTTGGGTTTATCGTGAACCATGTTTTAAATGACACTGATCCTTTAACCCAATTAAAGATTAAAACTAAATGGAGTTTTAATGAATCTTTAATTAGATTGAAAAGATCGAGAAGGGAGTATCACCAGTTTTGCTCCAGGTGATAGTTAAATCTTTAATTAGAATTGAACGTGAAATGGTAATTGAATTTACCGATAACACTGTGGTGTTAGATATGAAGTATGACCAGTTTTACTTCATGGGATGAATAGGTTGGGATTGGGAAATAAAATAAAAGATTACTTCGGTGTAGTTCGCTAATCCGGACTAGTTTGAATTGATATTCAAAGAAGATTAAAGAATAAATTTAAAGAATTTATCTTTGATAAAATTAATGGGAACCTTTCCCAAAGTATAAGAATATTTGAATAAAAGAATATTCCGAACTGGAATGAAGCGTATGTTGTGTTTGTGTAACACTTGTTTACTATATACGCGAGTTATTCAGAAAGACCGGGTTTATCCCATTCTGAATAACTGATTCAACGTGGTGCCGAAGATGAAGATGGTGGTCGAAGACCGGAGGTATTCACGTCGTTTTGGTGGTTACTGATGATCTTGATTGGGCCGTACACCCAAGAGGAGGGAATCAGTTAGTGATCGTCCATACGTACTTGGAGATCGATGGATATGTTGGGTACTAGGTGCCTCCGGTTTCGTTCAGACCCAGAACGAACTTGTAAATGGACTGCGTGTCTGACATTGGATTTTAGTCTGTGTGGTTGATTTCTATCAAATATATATCTGTTTGGCGGTGGAGAATTTATTCTCTTGCTTAACGTCCTTCTCTGGGACGTACGAGCTCAGGGGTTATATATCGATGGATATCAAACGCATGGAGTGAATTGCCTGTGTGGCATGCCTAAGTGGCAATTGATCAAGGCTTATGTTGAAAAGCAAAGTCTTGCAGTGATGATCAAAGCACAGCCTGTGTGGCACAACTTTTTGTAACACGAATTCGTGAGCCTCACACCCCGGTTGTGAACCAGAAACATGAGAGGACATCAGGGAGGGTATGCGTTTCCCTCTAGCTAGAAGTGGCGTCAGTGGTTTTACACGCCCTGACGAGTTTGACTTATGTGGTTGTTGCTGTTGCGAGGCGCCTCGATTAGATCGGATGATCCGGGTCCGATGGAGTCATTCGTTGGAGACGCAGTGCTCAGGAATTTTAATCCACATCGGTGAACCGGCCCTGACGATCCAAGGCTTGTCTGCGCGCTTGCCTGAGACATGGGCTAGATTGTCTCTAGTCGGTAGAGGACGATCCCTGGCCTCGTTTCATAGATGGAAATCCAATTTCCAAATACGCGACTTTGCGGTTCTAATTGTAGAACTAGTTTGGCGACATGATATATGGTACCCATGCCGTCTATGATTGATACTTATGATTTGAAATTGATCTCCTCACTTATAGCAATAATAAAAGATTTATTTTAACGTATCAAGCATTCTTTGGCTATTATAAGGTAAAACCATATCCACTGGTTTGGGTTGTATTGTGTGATGGGACCTGGGTCTTATAATAGCTTCATTGTTCTTTATTTAGCATTGCGTTGTTTGTTTAATGCACTGGTGTTCTTGGGAGGAAACCCGTTCCGTGTTATATGGCGTGGTCGCTTGATTTACCTAACTTTAAAATAAAGATTAATAACTGTTTTAGTTCTCACACCAGTCCCATGACTGACTTGGAGTTTATTGTTTTAACATAATCTCTGGGTGCCCTTATTTTGACACAGGCAGCTAGTAGTTTTGGTTTTGCAGATTTATATTAACAGGATCCTGGTTTACAGCTGGAATGATATCCGAAAAGCTTTGTATCCATATATCTCTTCTAGTTGTGTATTGTATTATTTTCCGCTGCGATGTAATTTAAATCTCTGATATTTCTGTGTAATATTTATTCATATTCTATATATTCTTGTATTCTGATGAATTGTTGTAATATACAATGAAATGTTATTCCGTCTGCATTCTGATGTGGCTTGTTCTCGAACTACCCGCGCTTTCCTCACCGGGGAAGATACGGGTCTTGTCAAGGAACGATATCCGGAAAGCTTTGTATCCGTGTATCTTCTTCAGTTGTATTTTGTATTATTTTCCGCTGCTATGTAATGTATTGTAATCTCTGATATTTTTCTGTTGTGTAATATTTACTTATACTCTCTATATTCTTGTAATCTAGTGGAAGTGTTGTAATTAACAATGAAATGTTCTTCTGTCTGCATCCCGATGTGTTTTGTCCTCAACTCTATCCGGCCATTTCTTATCGGGGTAGTTCGGGTCGTTTCAACTGGTATCAAAACTTTGGTTTACAAAGCTCAGAGAACAAGACACATTAGAACCGTACGAAAGAATTCATTAGTGATTGGATTAGTAATATCCAATGAGAATGACTCATTAGAGATGGGGTCAGTAGTATCCTAGAACGAGTGTGAAGGGTATATCTTTAAAGTGAAAACAATTTTTGGTTTGAAAATTTAAATCGAATTATTCGTATTTGAATATTTGTTTATATTGATTCGGACTATCCATTATATAAAGATTTTGAATATACGTCTGATCCGCGTGTATTCGAAGTTTTAATATACTGGGTAGATATAGAATCACACTCTAGTCGCCCGTGGATATTTTGATGGTGGTTCGAAACATCATCAGAATTTATATTCGAGTGACGAAAGTGAGATGCCTATATATTTCCAATTGACTGGTGTGAGAACCAAAATTAGATAGGGCCTATTGTTGTGATTTGGCATCAAAAATGTGATTTTTGACTATATATCAAAGTTATGAATTTGAAAAGCTAATCAACTAATTTATTGCTGGTTGTGTTGTTTGATTATTGCTTGAATTAATTAAACGTGGAACCCTTAGCCAAATTGTATCGAATAGTGAATTGTATTGAAAATTTGTCGCATTTGCCTGCATATACGTGTACTTACACTGAACAGGTCATAGCAAGGAGGCTAGAGCAGAAGAATAAAATTGTTTTCCCGACAAATAGGTACATGTTTACCATCATTTACTGTTTTGTTTGGGTGATGATGATCTTGTGAGCCGATTGGCAAGCCGCTTGGCTTTTTCTTTTTCTTTTGGATTGAAGAAGGCCATGGGAGGCTATATGAAATATCCCGAAGTCCCTGGTGCAGGGGAGGTTACAACGAAATTTTTCAGAAATTTATGGTGTTAGCCAAATTTTTGAAAAATTTGAAAAGTTCTTAGAAACTGAAAAGTTAAAGAACTTAAGCCGTAACGAAAATTATGGAAGGTGAGTTGATTAGTTAAACAACTTTCGGCTTCGTTCCTTTTCGGGGACGAAAAGTTTTAAGTGGGGGAGAATGTAACAACCCGGAAATTCTGAGCCAATTTAAAATTTTTATTCTTGCAATTTTAGCTAATTTTGAATATTTAAAATGGATTATTTTAAATAATATCGACGAGAAATTTAATTTGAACAGAATTAGAACATATACATTCATATACGTCATCGGTAGAATATAAATATTTATTCATATATATAAAAGGAATTAAAAATGGCGCGGTAGTTCGATAATTTGATTTCAAATTTCAAATGAATGTACAGGATTCAAAATAAACCGGATTTTAGCAAAACCAAAAATATTTGAATCTAATTGAGAATATCTTTCCAATGAATCAGAAAAATTGAAATTTCATAACGGGGATAAAAAGTTATATCCAGTTGAAAATTCAGAATAGCC
>JASFAX010006785.1:0-29904 GCA_030737875.1 Allium sativum
AATCATCTTAGCCACAAATAAATCTTAGATCTGAACTTTGCTATTGTTATAGGTCGAATTCTAATGCTTAGCAGTAGCTCCGACTCTGATTTGGTGCTATTTCTCCTTGATTTGGCGTAGATTAGCTTAATGCTTGATTAAAGAGCGATTTGGGATGAAATTAGAAGGTGGAGGCCATTGTTAGGGTTTATAAGAGGTAAATGGCGGCTAGAAAACTGGAATAGAATGAAAACCTAACTCATTTCAGCCTCCCTATAACCCTAATCCCGAAACGAGTTATGGGCCCATTTGCTAATTACCCTAACCAGCCTACTTAAGCAGTTTTTCACCTTCTAAACCTTGTTTCAGCCATATCTCCCAAAGGTAAGTCTATTTGGCTATTATGTCCACTCTACGGAAATGTAAACCATCATACAAATCCAAAGAAAGTGGTTTCAAATCAAAACTCCTTACTAATCAAAAGTTACGACCAAAACAAGATCAGCTAGGGGCAAAATGGTCATTTAAGAATTGACAAAAATCATGAACATGGGAAATGACCCCAACAGTTGTTCCCCAAAGTTACACGACCATACGACTTCGTATGAAAAAGAAATGAATATTCTACGATCCTTCGATATGTAGAATGTGGATCGTTACATTCCCCCCTCTCCCCTTAAGAAATTTCGCCCCCGAAATTTCTTAACCAAAAAAATACAAAGGTGTTCCGCATGCCTACCAGCCTTTCACAAACAATCAAACACACACCACAAGCACATCAAGTCTATCCTAGCATGCGGAATAACTAAATCGCAATTTAAAATCTTACCAGGCAAAGAGTTCTGGATACGTCTTCCTAATGCTCTCCTCTATCTCCCAAGTATAGTCATTCTCATCCTTGCCCCACTGAACCTTGACTATATTCACTGCTTTCCTTCGAAATTGCTTCGTATCGTGCTCGAGAATATGAATCGGCTTGCAGTTCCCAACCGCCTCGAGTTCTACTTCGACATCATCCAACTGATCAGGTGAAATAGTCACATCAGGGTCATGCATGAATTTCCTTAACTGGGAAACATGAAATATGTTATAAACTCCTGCCATCCTGTCTGGCAACTCAACTTTATATGCCAAATTCCCAACTTGCTCGAGAATTGGGAATGGACCAAATGGTGTTAACTTGCCTCTCCTACCAAATCGTATCACGCTCTTTAACGGAGAAATCTTGACAAACACCAAGTCGCTAACGGAAAATTTTAAATCTCTTCTCCTCTTATCAGCATAACTCTTCTGCCTATCTTGGGTAGCCTTCATTCGTTGTCGGATAACCTTGATCTTATCTGAGGTTTCTCTCATCACATATGGCCCAAGCACAAATTTCTCACTGGTTTCTAACCAACATGATGGTGAGTTGCACGGTCTTTTGTACAAAGCTTCAAATGGAGCCATAGCAATATCGGACTGATAACTATTATTATATGCGAATTCAACCAGATGCAAATGGTCATCCCATGATCCACCAAAATCTAATATGCAAGCTCTTAAGAGGTCTTCTAATACTCGATTCACCCTCTCTGTCTGACCGTCGGTTTGAGGATGGTACGCGGTACTGAGATGTAATTCTGATCCTAATCAAGTGAAGTAATCTCGGCTTCTTGGGATTTGATCACTTGCACCATTTTAGCTTTATCGGGCCTCTTGTAAGCTCTTCCGAAATCCACTAGTAAACAACGGATCTTGGTCACTCACAATGCCTTTGGGTACTCCATGAAATCTCACTACCCACTTCATATACAGTTCTGCTAACTTAGTTGATGTTCTATTTGACTTGACAGGTATAAACCATGCACTCTTGGTCAATCGGTCCACAATCACCCAAATGCTATCATGGCCTAATCTAGTCCTTGGTAACCCATCAATGAAATCCATTGATACTTGTTCCCATTTCCATTCTGGAATTTCTAATGGTTGCAACAAACCACTAGGTTTCTTTTGCTTAGCTTCAACTAGCTGGCAGTTCATGCGTTTGGATATAAACTTCCCAACGTCTCTTTTCATCCCTTCCCAGTAGTAGGCCTGCTTCATGTCTTGATACATTTTATTACCATCGGGATGTATAGTCAGTTTTGAGTGATGACATTCTCTAAGTACTTCATCTCTCAATCCATTTACATTGGGCACAACTAGTCTCCCATTCTTTATGAGCCGTCAATCCCGATCAAGCCCATACTTGTTCATCTCCTCATCGATACCCATCTCTAACTTGGAGATAATTTCCAATAAATTAGGATCATCCCTTTGACTGGAACTAATCCGCTCAATCAAAGTGGGTCTGATCGTCAAACTTGCTAGCGCCTCTGGATCCAATTCGCACTTTTGTCTGAAGTCGTACCCTGCGATATACTCCAGTTTCTTCCATTCTAGAAACATAGCCCCTAAATTGGCATGTCTCCTACTCAAAGCATCAGCTACTGCATTGCCCTTTCCTGGTGTATACGCAATATCAAAATCATAGGAAGCCAAGAATTCTAACCATCTTTACGGTCGGAGATTTAGATCCTTCTGAGAGAAAAGATACTTTAATGACTTATGATCGGTAAACAACTCGAATCTTTCTCCCAAGAGATAATATCTCCACATCTTCAATGTGAATACGATTGCTGCCAATTCCAAATTATGGGTAGGATATCTTACCTCATGCGGTTTCAGTTGCCGACTTGCATAAGCTACAACCCTACCTCCTTGCATCAATACAACACCTAGTCCAGTACCACATGCATTTGTATATACTGTCATCTCTTCATTCCCTTTAGGAATGACTAACACTGGCGCATACGTCACCTTTTCCTTTAGACTCTTGAATGCAATTTCACACCTTTCGTCCCAAACAAAAGCTTGATTCTTCCTAGTCAACTGAGTTAACAGTGCCGCTATCCTGGAGAAGTCATGGATAAACTTCCGATAATATCCAGCTAATCCCAAGAAACTTCTTACATTTGTTGCATTCTTGGGCATAGACCAATCTTGTACCATAGTCACCTTCGCAGGATCCACGGCAATACCATTCTCTAAAACAATATGGCCCAAGAATCTCATTTCCCTCCTCTAAAAGTGTCACTTAGAGAACTTTGCTTTCAATTGGTGTTTTCTCAACACCTCCATCACTACTCTTAAATGTTCCTTATGTTCTTCTTTTGTCCTCGAATAAACAAGTATATCGTCCACGAATACAAGAACAAACTTATTCAATTGATCCCTGAATACCCTATTCATAAGGTCCAAAAAATATGCTGGTGCATTGGTCAACCTGAATGGCATGACCAACCACTCATAAAATCCAGATGGCGTCCGTAAGGCCATTTTAGACATACTCTCAGCTTCCACCCTAAGATGATGAAAACCTGTTGCGAGATCCAACTGGGAGAACACTCTCGTGCCACTCAACTGGTCAAACAAATCATCTATCTGCGGTAGAGGATACTTATTCTTCCTCGTCACCTTATTCAATTTGCGGTAGTCCACACAATCGAAGGGAATATTATGCCTTGGTAGCAAACACAACTGGTGCTCCCCACTTAGAAACACTTCTTCTAATAAATTCCTTCTTCAAAAAATCGCTCACTTACAACCCAATCTCTCGCTGCTTCCTTGGTGCCATACGACGAAGTGGCAACATTATTGGTCTAGCATCTTTCACTAAATCAATACGGAACTCAATCTCTCGGTGTGGTGGAAGTCCAGTCACTTCCTCGAAGATATCCGGATACTGGCCAGCAATGGGAACCCCTGATAACTCGTCCTGCGGGATGTCGAGGGAATTCAGAAAACTAGCCATCACCTCATCACTAGCTAGGCAACCAAACACTACCCTCCGTCGATCATCCGCCCTAATAGTCACCGAAAATCCCTCACAATCTACCACCACCCCATACCTTTGGTGCCAATCGACTCCCAAAATAATACAAAACCCAGTAAAGCCCAAAACAAAGCAATCACAAGCAAACATACATCCATGACTCTATAAGACCACATTACGACATATCATACTAAGGCTAGTCGAACCACCAACCGGGTTCGTAACTACTAAAGGTCTATCGACTATCTCGGGTTCCAATCCCAACCTATCTACCAGGTCACTAGATATGAAGGAACGGGAAGCCCCAGTATCAAACAATACTCAAACAGGAACATCATAAACAGAAAGCATACCTTGAATAACGATATTCTTTCCTTTCTCCATCGCAGTTAGGGCATTCGACGAAGAAAGAAAAACATTAAGAGCATATGCTTTCACAATCTGCTTCCCTTTAGGGGGTTGCGGACATTTATCCTTGTGATGTCCCACTTGGCCGCAGTTGAACCACTTCCTGTCCGCTGGCTTTGCTCGACATTCTTTAGCATAGTGGCCCTTCTTGCCACAGCTAAAGCACTCAACATCTTTATTACTCTTCTTCTGACCATCTTTAGTCTGATTCTGTATCCTTTTGTTCTGATAATTATTCTTGCCTCCACCTCTTGCTTGCGGTTTTGGCCCCTCTGCAGATGCAACAATGACTTCAGTCTTGGGCTTAGGATAAAGGCTCTCTGACCTCAATGCTTCCCAACAATCGATTCAAAAGTCTCATCAATATGGTTGATAAGCCTTTCCCCCAAGTACTGATCTAAGACTATTATGAACTTCTCATTTTTCTTCTCGGGAGTGTCAGTAAGGGATAATCCATACTTAGATAAAGTATCGAACTCAGCAATATACTCCGAGACTGCCCTACCATTCTGCTTAAGCTCCAAGAACTTCGTAAATAATTCTGATTTCTGAGCAGCTGGGACGAACTTATCACTGAATCGGGCCTTAAACTGATCCCAAGTAATTTGATCCTCAGAGGTAGTTGCCTTAATAGCATTCCACCAATTCATAGCCCGTCCTTGTAGTTGACAGGATGCTAGCTTCCTCTTCATCATATTCTCGATACCCAAGTCTTCGAAGATACGCTCATAGCTATCCAACCAATCATGAACTTCTGTAGCCGATTCCGTTCCATGGAACAGCTTCCCACCAAGACTAGTGTAGTCTTTACAGAGCTTGGCGAAATCGGCCTTAGGTGCCTGCACCGCTGCACCACCATCTGCAGCATTAGGAGCTGCCCTATGTACATCTCTAAGCATCTCTCTCATGAAGTCAGTGAACATCGTCCCCATATCAAGAGCATTCCCATTATTAGCTCCTCTACCAATACCCCTCGTACGTCGGCTCATCGTTCGATCTGTAAGGAGAAACGATTAACCATCTCTTTAGTGGTGCCAGTAAAGTGCAACTTCATCCTTGAATACACTAACAGTATATATGTGTATATATAGCTTTAGAAAACCAAAATATCACAAATACGCACTCTCATATACGTACTATCTCTCCCTAGTGTCTTTCCCTAGGTTAACTATGCAACCTAGAGCTCTGATACAAAGTGTGACGACCCGCCTCGCACCAGCCGACATTTCCAATGAAAGTGCGCTGTGCCAATGCCCGACTAGCACGGGACGGTCGCCAACGAAAGGAAAAGAAAGGAATTTGAACTAGCAAGGAACCTGTAGTATATCTCATAGCGCATGTAACAAAATATAATAATAACATAACTTGATATAAAACAGGTGAGACAGTGCATAAGCTGAAAACTAAACCATCATAGCAGCGGAAAATCTAGAATACAGCTTATGTTCCACATCATCATTATTACAACATTTAAAACTATCTCCAAAGCAAAATAAGAAAGGTTCACTATTAATGCCCAAAGTAGTGACCAGCAACGACACAGGGAGATCTTATATATATATATATATATATATCATACGTAGAAGTCTCATGCTCGTCTCCGGTACAACTACTCGTGCATAATCACCTGACCTGTCTCTAGTTTGCCCGTTTACGAGCACCCAGAGTAATAAGAAGAGACATAAAACTCTAGGTCAAACAAAAGTCTGGTACGAGCAATATGCAGCAAAACAGAGTAAAACATGTATACTAAACCATACCTGAACTTGGACCTGCAACCAAAGAGTTAGCACAACAAGATGTACAATATTCTAAGGTGACACTAACATATGGTGTAAAGATACGAAGGAGGGGGTGTGAATTTCATAGTGATGGCAAACAATCAAGCATAACAACCATCCTCACATCTCTCACTCAGTATGTAAAGCATACGATATCCACTGCTTTGACCTCCCAAATCCTTGCTATGATCACTCTGCCCCATGGAGTCATGGCGACTCCACTGCACTGATTCATAGCCACTAGTCTATGCTATGTCCACTCTGCCCCATGAAGTCATGACGACTTCACTGCACTGGCTCATAGCCATGCTACGATCACTCTGCCCCATGGAGTAATAACTACCCCACTGCACTGATTCGTAGCCAAACTTTCATTTCTCGGGGGTGAATCAAAGTTATAGACGTCGACAACTCCTTAGCACACGTCCCGTAGCAAAGTCCAATTCATGAAGTTAGCTCGTTGGTTCCCATCTGGATCCTGAGTAACAACTCCTCATTTGGACTACCTTTGCATCTCGGGTTTTGGTCCTTATCCCGTTCGTACTTCAGTTTCCATTTTGTTCATTCGCTGTCCAGACTTGGAGATCGGATCGTGATTCACCCTGGTCATCGGTTCATGGCTCTCCCCTGGCATCGGATCGTGGTTCCAACTCCAGGTCGTGATCCTCCTTCCCTACGTTGGCTCGTGGTCCTGTCATGTCCAGCTCGTGACCGACTCGTGGACTCAATCTGGATCGTGATATAGTGGCTCGATTCGTGGAGGACATGGCGGCTCGTGAAAGGTGGTTCATGGCTCCAAACACCAGGTTAACTCGTGATTCTCGAAGTGGATAGGTTCATGATAATACAGGCAGCTCGTGGTGAGGGGTGTCACGATCGGGTCGGGTCGCATAGGTGTTTCACGAACAGGGGTCCTGACCAAATTCTACAACTTTTCCAGCAAGCAATTTACGCCATACGGCGGCGTTTTCGACCAATCCAACTTTTATGTGCAATCACAAATCATTCCAAACAGTCATAGCAACATGTAGAAATGACCATAAACACCAAAACAACAATTTAACATGTCAACATGGATCGAACATACCCAAAACCCATATTTTCCCCTTAATCATGTTTAACCATACGATTCGCAAAACATGTCCAAATTAACCCAAATTTCTAACAGACGCTTAAAATAATATTTAAGAATTTCTAAACATTCTTCCAGAATTTAATAATGTATGAATTCGCTATTTAACACTAATTACCCCAAATTAACTGTAATTAGTGAAAAACAATGCAAATCACTCACCTTATCCACAAATTGATATTAGATCTGAACTTCGATACTACTATAGGTTGAATTCTAATTCTTAGCAGCAGCTTTGACTCTGATTTGATGCTATTTCTCCTTGATTTGATGTAGATTAGCTTAATCCTTGATTAAAGAGCGATTCAGGATGAAATTAGAAGGTGGAAGCCATTATTAGGGTTTCTAAGAGGTAAATGGCAGCTAGAACACTGGAATAGAATGAAAACCTAACTCATTTTAGCCTCCCCATAACCATAATCCCAAAATGGGTTGTGGGCCCATTTGCTAATTACCCTAATCAGCCCACTTAAGTAGTTTTTTACCTTCTAAACCTTGTTTCAGCCATATCTCCCAAACGGTAAGTCCGTTTGGCTAATGTGACCACTCTACGGAAATATAAACCATCACCTGAATCCAATGGAAGTGGTTTCAAGTCAAAACTCCTTACTAATCAAAAGTTATGGCCGAAATAAGATCAGTTAGGGGCAAAACGGTCATTTAAAAATCGGCAAAAATCATGAACATGGGAAATGACCCCAACAGTCGTTCCCTAAAGTTACACGACCATACGACTTCGTATCAAAAAATATTCTATGATCCTTCGATACGTAGAATGTGGGTCGTTACAGGATATTTCTTGTCAAAATGTTTCCATGATTCTCCATCTGATGGGTGTGTCAACGTACCTTCTTGAGGTGTTCTCACACTGTGCCATCTCATTTGATGCAATGTTACAGATGATGCATATAATATTTGAAGTCTAGGGGTGATGGGTAAATAATGCGCTCGCTTGTACATAACTTCTTTTCTCTTCTTTTTCCTTGGTTTGTATATTTCTTGATTACAAAACTCACTCTAAGATTGTTGTTTTATTTCCAGCACAACATGCAACCCTTTAAACATGTATCTATTTTCTGATATGGCAAAACAAAAGATGACATAGGTTTTTTCACTTCATAATAATTTTCGAACATTAAATTATCAGATGGCATATGGCGTTTAGCCGCTTGAACAACAGCCATAAATCCATCTTCCGTAAGGTTGTATTTTGATTTCAGTGCATTGTATTCTGTAGTTACGATAATAGAGTGCCACTTTCACATCCATTCTAAAGGTTTTTTTTAAGCATTAGTCAATAAATCATATATTTTTATAGCTTTAGCATTTGGTTCCTCTTCGACGTTAACATCGTTGTTACCAATTTGAATGGTAGGGAACATTGATCAAGCACCATCTTAACCATATTTTCAATAGATTCGTTCTAACTACAACACTATTGACTTCCGTTGACTATTCTTAAGTACTAGGGGCTACAATTTCTCGATGACGATCCCACAACAAATAATTTGGTAGGAAACTGTATTGGCACAAATGAATCTTAACCATATTCGGTATTAAATAGTTCAAACAATTTGCACATACTACACGGACAATGAATTTCTCTACTATTTCCAATATTACTTATCGCAAATTCATTGAACACTTTTACCCCATTTTCAAAATGTTCACTTATTTCACCACTAATTTCCTTTCTCTAATACATCTAGCTCCGATCAATAAAGTAATTGGCTATTTTCCCTACTTTAAAACCAATGATGAAGTAAAAAAGTAACCATTAATTTTATATGTTGTTTAAATTTTATTTAATGATTTAGTAAGCATGTACTAATTAATTTTATACTTTTTTTACAAACTTTATTTTAAATAAACAACTATTGGTTCAATGACGCTTATGTGTCTTCTTTGATGGTCGGTCATCCTACTTCCCATAAAAAAATAGTAATTATATTTCGTAAATCATAACATTTTAAACGATTTCACAAAATTTCAGCAGCATTTCCCCCATGTTCCTTGTATTGTACAAACGTGTGTGTACACAAGGAACATAAAGGAAATGCCACCAAAATTTTGTGAACCATTTAAGGTGATATAATTACTTTATAGTGTTTGTAACTTGTCCAATACAGGGACAAATCCGACAAATGATGTATCAAATGAATATAGATGTCCATTTTGTAGAAAAAACGAGTATCCATATAACTGTAACGACCCGAAAAAATGCGATCTTGGTTATCCGATATACGGCACATATCAAACATCCAAGGATCGAAAATAACCGAATAGTTAATGAAAGAAATTAGAGGGTGAGGATAGATAAGATAGAAATTCAGAATAGAAGAAGAAAAAGAATACAACATCAGAGTAACATGAACCTCACAGCAGAACGAATAGCATATAATATATATAACGTAACTTGAAATATATATCTGTACTTGAATATACATCATTATCAAAGTACAGCACTTACAGCACAGTGGAAATAAACTATAGCTATTTGATCCTAAAGCCTCCTGCTCCAGCTCTTCAAGTATCTGTAAATCCCGACTACTTGACTGCCTGTACAAAATTGGGCACCTAAGAGTTTAGGGAAAACAAAACAAAATAAACTCCGGGCCAGTCATGGGACTGGCATGAGTAAAACAGTTTGAGCAACAAAACAATATCTCATAAGACCACGCCGTATAACGGAACGGATTTTTCCCTTATGAGAATCCAAAATATCTTTATATCAAAAACCTTTTGATATTATAATAATGTCTATCAACCACACTATAATAATCATCTAGCAGAAACGCTTTCATCTCACGTTCTACATATATAGTATACAATCAAAACCGCAAGCACGTATTGGGTAATGGATTTCCAACTATGACAAGGTATGGAACCACATTTCGCTAGTGTACCTCTAGAGAGGAATACACTGGGTTCAACAAGAACATCTTGCAACCCGGCCACATATGACCGACCACTCATTTCGCTTGAGTGTATCGGATGTATATCACCAACGGTTGGGATCAGCAACTGTAACACCCCACATCCGTTAGTGTCACTCACAAAGGGAATGCACTAAGTTCTGTGGAGCATTTAGGGTAAAAGATGCAGATAAATTACAAGACAGACAGAAATTAAACAGCGGAAGATAAAACTTTGCTTATTGATAAAATAATTTGTACAATGATTTCTTTACAATATCAGAGTATCATCTGTCTTACAAAATAAAGAAGCATAAAACAACATTTATATTCCCCAATTCTTGCATGAGCCAGCCATAGCATCTGATAAGAGAATCCAAGCAGACTTCGATAAATCTTCAAGCTGGGAAAGAGTGACAGTCCAACTTAACCTGAGCTATACTACTCCCTCCTCTACTACCTGGGGGGGGGGGGAAACGGAAGAAAAGAAGACGAAAGAAAAACAGAGTCAGACATAAAGCCTGAGTAAGTTCAGTAACTTCTAGCATGTGAACATGGAAAACAAAACGACATGAATTAACTGAATACAAGATTACACCATGACGATAGGGTCAACAAGATTGGACAAGGTAATCACAAGATATGCTAAGATAAGATAAACTGGATACGCTCTAATACTTTTGCCGCTTCGCTCTAATACTTCGCCGCTTCGCTATTTCCTTGTTATACTGATTTCTATATCTCTGCACCACCTACCTAGTGTCCCAACTAGTAATGATAACGTGATCCCAATCCCTTTATTTTCCATTGCATTCCGGCATACATTCATTATTTATTACCTAGATCAAATCTAGGGTTTTCTATCAAGTGCTTTCTAGACTTAACTAGAGTTTACGCTATCTGCTGAACGCTTCTCGGATTTATGCCACCTAGTCCAACTAGGGATTACGCTACCTGTCGAACGATGCCCCCAAGTCTAGGACACACTACCTAGAGTGGTATATGTTCCTATACTTCCCCACGCATGTATCGCGAATCGTTATCGCTTGTCTAGATGCACATGTCCTGTAATGTGCGGTCCGAGTCTTGTGACAGGGCAAATCAAGGAATACAGAACTCGGTCGGGAGCTTTCAGATATCTGCCGATGCAGATGCTAAGGTCTGTTTTTATTCCAGTGGCTATGGTCCCACTTGACCCCTCCCTCAACTAATGAAAGGCACCCTTTGTAAAATGAGAACTATACGCCGGCCCCCGGTGCCCCACTATCCTATGGCCATCCTCACCCATAACTAGATAGCAATTATGGTCTTTTGGAGTTCTCCGCCTTTCCGCTTCACGTATCTCGACCGACTCAAGATGGATGGTAGACGACGAGTTGCTATCACAGGGCTACCGTTTTCTCGCCGAATCACGCCGGTCCATCCTAGTCTTTAGGTTGCCATATATATTGCAACCAAGGCATACCCCTGGTTCTTGTACGCAGACCTTAACCTCTGTGGGCCCAGGCGGATCATCTGCAGCCTCACAGAGGGATACCAAGAGTACCCTCACGTCCCCTCGAAGCCTCGGGCTTCGTAACCCAATTCGTTGGAGCCTTCTCGGACGGACATTCGCTCCTTCCCGTGTTATACTAAGAATTACTACTAAGTTCTCTTTCCCGTCAATTTGGGTTGGTTAAGTGTCATTAGTCAATTCAAGCTAACTTAACCCTCTTCATTTATCCTGATAAACTGGTTAAGTGTTATCCCTTTATGCTTTTTACTTAACCCTATTCATTTATCATATTCTGATGGTTAAGCGTTCAAGTTTACTTAACCCTATGGTCTAGTCCAGCTAACATATTAAATTGGCTAAGTGTATTACTTAACCCCAACCTCTAGTCTAATTAACATGTTAAATTGGCTAAGTGTATTAACTTTACTTAACCCTACCTTCTAGTCTAGTCAACATGTTAATTTGGCTAAGTATTCCCATGGACTTAACCCTCCCATTCTAGCTTTAACTATGCTAAGTTGGTTAAGTGTTCCTTAACCTTCCCATTCTAGCTTAACTGTGTTAAGTTGGTTAAGTGTTCCTATGGACTTAACCTTCCCATTCTAGCTTAACTGTGTTAAGTTGGTTAAGTGTTTCTATGGACTTAACTCTCCCATTCTAGTTCTAGCTTTAGTTAATAAATTAAAGCCGCAACCTATCACATTAGACAGATATTGCTGCGGTTACTGGATGTGCCGGTCGGTTCCGGGCAGGTTTACACCGCAACTCAGTCTAACCTCGGGTTAGGCATATTCATGTTTTCTAAGTTCAAAGGGTTTTTTATTAATTTCCAAATCTGGTTTTGAAAACAACCATCCCGTCCTTCGGATCAGTTAGGGATAGCCAGGGAGGGCAGGAAACTTGTATTTTCCAAACCCAAGCCTAGACACTATCCTCTCCGTCGCCCTAGAACTTTCAGGTGTATGTGTTATTCAAAGAGAAAACCTTTCTTTTGTCCATATATAAATTGTCAACAATTTATCTTCAAAGTCCATATTCCCTTTTTAAATAAACTTGGCCTATACCATTTTCATTTTGTCCTGCCCACTAGTATACTTATATTCTAGGCCCAAGTCCTAACCCAACTTGCAGTTCAGGCCATTTCCTATTTCATTGCCAAAACTAGATTAAATATCCTAGTTTATAATTTATGGCCAAAACTTTACCTACATGCAAGTTACATATTTTGTGGTAAATGAACAATTTATCATTTATGACAAATTCTATAAGTAAATTTACTCCTAATTTACTTATTTCATTATTACACTTTTAATGTACATTGTCACATTTATTATTATGGCCCATTCTCTCTTATTTATCATATTTATACTTTTTGGTATGTAAATTATACCAAGTTTAGTGTCGCTAACCATAATTTATTCTAAACATGACAATTGCTCACAATTATGAATAAATTCAAAATTGTGCTATTATACTTATTCCAAATCAACCTTAATTAACCCAATCTTGGTTTAACATCCTAATTCACAATTTATGGCAAAACTAGAATTATTTTTCTAGTTTACATTTTATGCCTAAAATTTAGCTTACTTACTAACGCTAAATTTAATATGTCAAAATCACATATTCCCTAATCCATGTCAAATTTCCCCGTTTTCATTTTAATATGCATGTCATAATACATATTCCAAATTATGCCAATTTCCAAGTTTACAACTACGTTCGTATTCATTTCCATGTTTTTCCCCAAATCGCATTCCCACCGTTCGAATAATCGTGATTCAACCTAGATTATAAATAAATCTAGATTCGTAGATAAAAAAGGGAATGAATCAAAATGACAAGAAGGAATAATTGGCATAAAAAGGTTTGGATAACAATGTAGGTTCAAGAATATGGGTAGACCTAACTAAATAGGTAAATTCCCACTGTCTTAAAACCAAAGAATGGGCAAAATAGGTTCAAGAACGTGGGTAGACCTAACTTAATAGGTAAATTCCCACTGTCTTAAAACCAAAGAAAAACCAAGGAACAGGTAGAATAAATAATTGGGTTTAGACCCAACTTCTCAATCACAAAACTAAAACAATATTTTCCTAATCATAAATCATGGGTGTCAAAATCACAGTTGTCCTCATTATGTCATAAGTAATAGTTTATGTCCAAATCAAAGGCATAGGCCTAGTCAAGGAAATAATCCTTGTAGTCATAGTCACAGTCATAGGAAATGTCCATAGTCATATGCGATGTTCATAGTCCAAAAGGGAAAATAATTCCCATAGTCATAAGTCATTGTCATAGGAAATGTTTATATGTCCCAAAATCAAAGGCTTATGTCATAGTCCAAAGGCATATGCTTTCAAAGGCCACAGTTCCATAGTCATAGTCACGGTTACAGTCTTATTTGTCCTCGAATCATAACAGTTCTTAATTCAGTCCAAGAGTATAAACACAGATTCGAAGAGAGAGAAAGAGATTTGGCATATTCCTTTATTCCTTTAATTTCATGTCACAAATAAAACAAAATATTCAGATCTAGAAATAACCAAATTACAGAAAATAGATATAGAAAAGAAGGAAAGCATGGCTATGATTCGTGCGTCGTTGCTTGAAACTTGTTTGAGCTAGCCTTTGAATTCTTCACTTGAAACTTTGATTTGAATCCCTCCTTAAAAGTCTTTTAGCAGCATCTCCTCGTCTTGAATCATATTTTATTTTATTTATTTAAGAAAATTTAGAGGAGGGGAAGAAGCCATGAATCTTAGCAGCATAAGGATAGAAGAGAATTGGTGCAAAGAGAATGAAGACTAGGGCTGTTTATATAGCTGCTCAAGACCTTATCGTACACGCAGCGCTGAGTCAGCATTGAACCTAGTTAAGAAAATAGTCCAGGTACGTAGATGAATCTAGCCAAACCTTATCATACACGCAGTGCTGAGTCAGCATTGGGTCCCACAAGCTATTTTGGCGTAAAAGTTTGATTTTCAAACTTTTGAATTTCTGGAATTTATTTAACTGTTTTATTCACATGAAATATTCTTATATGTATATAATTCCTCTAACGACCATTTTACGCGTATATATATACGCACAACTTTCATTTTATTTTCAAAATTCAAATGATGTTGCCATATTTCATTGACTGTAGCCTTATCTTGAATTTTATCTTTCGTATACATATATTTTTGCATATATATATATATTTATATTCTCATATGTATATATATATATATATATATTCTTTATTTCCTTATATGTACGTTCTTATCCTTTCAAATTTTGAATTTGTATACGTACATATATTTGCATGTTCAGTTGGCCCTCTCTAAAACAAAGATAAAAAATTATGCCGCCGCCGGGGTTCGAACCCCCGACCTCCATGCTACAAATCCAATGCCTTAACCAACTGAGCTACAGAGGCTTTTTTTAATAAGTCTTAGAACAATAATAATTATTGTTCTCTCCTTACTTCTCTTTTTTCATGTTAGTTACAATACTTAACTTAAACAACTGCATGGATCTTTTTCTTTTAAAAATTAATTATACTTTAATTTGAGAATCTTAATGTCGCAGAATTACGGGGTGTTACATTCTCCCCCACTTAAAAGGATTTCGTCCCCGAAATCTTCAAGTTAGGAAGAATGTGTCCTACCATCCAATCACCCATCTACTCAACCATTCAATCACAGACATTCATTGTCCTTAAAAGATTTCTAATGCTTTCATGTTCATATGCATAGTGTGTGTATATGTCTCTATCTAATGCAAAATCAGGCGGTCTACTGATTCAGTTGACCTCCTTAATGCAAATCATGTTAGTGTCATGCGTCCAATCATGCATGCAAACATCCCTAGTCATGTAAATACTACATGCGTGCACAGCCATTCATCCATATGCAACGTCCATATGATATCATACCAAGTTCAACTTATAAACAAATGCATATATGTAAATGCAATATGAGAGCGTCCGAACTTGATCTAGTGCCTAATACGTATGCATATGCATCCACAAGCAACCATTTGCAACCACTTGCAACCATTCAACCATAACATGTTTCAAATACATGTTTACATCCATTGGCTTCTACCTAAGGATTGCAGATACGACCTAGAGGATATACTTTGGAAAGAGAGAAACAACTACGCGTAAAGCTCCTAAACAGAGAAATCAAGGATGCACCCTTAAGGAAAAAGGGCATGTTTCTAGTATCTAGCCTTCTTGAGCTTTACTCCACTGTATCTTAAACAATTTATCTTCACGATTGTGAAGTTCCTAACCTCCATTTCCAAAATAAACAAATGTCAATCACGGTACCAAGTGTATGATTAGAGGTCTCTCCCTTATCCACCATGCCATACCTATAAGGGTTGAAAGATCACTACGCGCTTTTTAGAGCGCCTGTCACAACTATTCATCTCTCACGCAAACCATCCTAGTCGAACTCGACATTCCTCAAGTACAAGCCCCAAAGGCCTAAACCAATATCAGACAAGCACCCAAGGAATATCTCCCCCGAATTTAGACGATCTACGTGAAATGATATAAGCAAACTCGATAGCTATTCTCAAGTCCCTACTAACAAAAAAATAAACTGGTCGGACCACCAACTGGATTTGAGAATCTAGTGGGATCTTTCTACTATACAAGTACTATGGTGCAGAGACCCAACTATGAAAGTGGATATGAACAAATGAGAAGCGCTAGAACCTAAGGAAATAGCACGAACAGAAAACTAGACTCTTCTAACCGGACTACCTTTCTCCTAGGTACGCTTGGTGGCGAAAGCATGTACTTGTCCTTCTGAAAATCTCGTCCTCGTTCTTGCCCTTGTCCTTAAGTATATGCCCTATCATACCCTAGTAAATACACTTCCTCTTGTCTTAGGCTTTATAATTTCTTCCTCCTTCGTGTGCTAAGTCTACATCCATGAATTCTTCATCCTAGGGTTATGCTCCTTAGCCAAACTCCTCATCCCCTTCCGTGTGTAGTCATGTTGACAAATCTCTCGAAAACTGCCTCCATCGTCCGGAAAACCTTATAAGCTTTGAAAGAAAACTGCCCGTAGATGAAACAACTACGGCTATGGATGGAAGCCGTGCACTACTTTGCCCTTCGATGAGGTTACCTCCCAGAAAGCCAGGAGCCCCAGAGACTCAAGAAAGAAGGAGACAAGAATTTAAACAGAGGAAGAGAAGATAGTGCGTATGGCTTTGGGGAATATGCCTTTAAAACAAATCTCTTCTTTTGAAAATGCTTCTTTTAAAACCGTTTGAAAATAATTTTTCAAATCCTTTATCTGATCTGGTAACCTTCAGCTCTGATACCACGTGCAACACCCCACATCCGTTAGTGTCACTCACAAAGGGAATGCACTAAGTTCTGTGGAGCATTTAGGGTAAAAGATGCAGATAAATTACAAGACAGACAGAAATTAAACAGCGGAAGATAAAACTTTGCTTTATTGATAAAATAATTTGTACAATGATTTCTTTACAATATCAGAGTATCATCTGTCTTACAAAATAAAGAAGCATAAAACAACATTTATATTCCCCAATTCTTGCATGAGCCAGCTATAGCATCTGATAAGAGAATCCAAGCAGACTTCGATAAATCTTCAAGCTGGGAAAGAGTGACAGTCCAACTTAACCTGAGCTATACTAATCCCTCCTCTACTACCTGGGGGGGGAACGGAAGAAAAGAAGACGAAAGAAAAACAGAGTCAGACATAAAGCCTGAGTAAGTTCAGTAACTTCTAGCATGTGAACATGGAAAACAAAACGACATGAATTAACTGAATACAAGATTACACCATGACGATAGGGTCAACAAGATTGGACAAGGTAATCACAAGATATGCTAAGATATGATAAACTGGATACGCTCTAATACTTTTGCCGCTTCGCTCTAATACTTCGCCGCTTCGCTATTTCCTTGTTATACTGATTTCTATATCTCTGCACCACCTACCTAGTGTCCCAACTAGTAATGATAACGTGATCCCAATCCCTTTATTTTCCATTGCATTCCGGCATACATTCATTATTTATTACCTAGATCAAATCTAGGGTTTTCTATCAAGTGCTTTCTAGACTTAACTAGAGTTTACGCTATCTGCTGAACGCTTCTCGGATTTATGCCACCTAGTCCAACTAGGGATTACGCTACCTGTCGAACGATGCCCCCAAGTCTAGGACACACTACCTAGAGTGGTATATGTTCCTATACTTCCCCACGCATGTATCGCGAATCGTTATCGCTTGTCTAGATGCACATGTCCTGTAATGTGCGGTCCGAGTCCTGTGACAGGGCAAATCAAGGAATACAGAACTCGGTCGGGAGCTTTCAGATATCTGCCGATGCAGATGCTAAGGTCTGTTTTTATTCCAGTGGCTATGGTCCCACTTGACCCCTCCCTCAACTAATGAAAGGCACCCTTTGTAAAATGAGAACTATACGCCGGCCCCCGGTGCCCCACTATCCTATGGCCATCCTCACCCATAACTAGATAGCAATTATGGTCTTTTGGAGTTCTCCGCCTTTCCGCTTCACGTATCTCGACCGACTCAAGATGGATGGTAGACGACGAGTTGCTATCACAGGGCTACCGTTTTCTCGCCGAATCACGCCGGTCCATCCTAGTCTTTAGGTTGCCATATATATTGCAACCAAGGCATACCCCTGGTTCTTGTACGCAGACCTTAACCTCTGTGGGCCCAGGCGGATCATCTGCAGCCTCACAGAGGGATACCAAGAGTACCCTCACGTCCCCTCGAAGCCTCGGGCTTCGTAACCCAATTCGTTGGAGCCTTCTCGGACGGACATTCGCTCCTTCCCGTGTTATACTAAGAATTACTACTAAGTTCTCTTTCCCGTCAATTTGGGTTGGTTAAGTGTCATTAGTCAATTCAAGCTAACTTAACCCTCTTCATTTATCCTGATAAACTGGTTAAGTGTTATCCCTTTATGCTTTTTACTTAACCCTATTCATTTATCATATTCTGATGGTTAAGCGTTCAAGTTTACTTAACCCTATGGTCTAGTCCAGCTAACATATTAAATTGGCTAAGTGTATTACTTAACCCCAACCTCTAGTCTAATTAACATGTTAAATTGGCTAAGTGTATTAACTTTACTTAACCCTACCTTCTAGTCTAGTCAACATGTTAATTTGGCTAAGTATTCCCATGGACTTAACCCTCCCATTCTAGCTTTAACTATGCTAAGTTGGTTAAGTGTTCCTTAACCTTCCCATTCTAGCTTAACTGTGTTAAGTTGGTTAAGTGTTCCTATGGACTTAACCTTCCCATTCTAGCTTAACTGTGTTAAGTTGGTTAAGTGTTTCTATGGACTTAACTCTCCCATTCTAGTTCTAGCTTTAGTTAATAAATTAAAGCCGCAACCTATCACATTAGACAGATATTGCTGCGGTTACTGGATGTGCCGGTCGGTTCCGGGCAGGTTTACACCGCAACTCAGTCTAACCTCGGGTTAGGCATATTCATGTTTTCTAAGTTCAAAGGGTTTTTTATTAATTTCCAAATCTGGTTTTGAAAACAACCATCCCGTCCTTCGGATCAGTTAGGGATAGCCAGGGAGGGCAGGAAACTTGTATTTTCCAAACCCAAGCCTAGACACTATCCTCTCCGTCGCCCTAGAACTTTCAGGTGTATGTGTTATTCAAAGAGAAAACCTTTCTTTTGTCCATATATAAATTGTCAACAATTTATCTTCAAAGTCCATATTCCCTTTTTAAATAAACTTGGCCTATACCATTTTCATTTTGTCCTGCCCACTAGTATACTTATATTCTAGGCCCAAGTCCTAACCCAACTTGCAGTTCAGGCCATTTCCTATTTCATTGCCAAAACTAGATTAAATATCCTAGTTTATAATTTATGGCCAAAACTTTACCTACATGCAAGTTACATATTTTGTGGTAAATGAACAATTTATCATTTATGACAAATTCTATAAGTAAATTTACTCCTAATTTACTTATTTCATTATTACACTTTTAATGTACATTGTCACATTTATTATTATGGCCCATTCTCTCTTATTTATCATATTTATACTTTTTGGTATGTAAATTATACCAAGTTTAGTGTCGCTAACCACAATTTATTCTAAACATGACAATTGCTCACAATTATGAATAAATTCAAAATTGTGCTATTATACTTATTCCAAATCAACCTTAATTAACCCAATCTTGGTTTAACATCCTAATTCACAATTTATGGCAAAACTAGAATTATTTTTCTAGTTTACATTTTATGCCTAAAATTTAGCTTACTTACTAACGCTAAATTTAATATGTCAAAATCACATATTCCCTAATCCATGTCAAATTTCCCCGTTTTCATTTTAATATGCATGTCATAATACATATTCCAAATTATGCCAATTTCCAAGTTTACAACTACGTTCGTATTCATTTCCATGTTTTTCCCCAAATCGCATTCCCACCGTTCGAATAATCGTGATTCAACCTAGATTATAAATAAATCTAGATTCGTAGATAAAAAAGGGAATGAATCAAAATGACAAGAAGGAATAATTGGCATAAAAAGGTTTGGATAACAATGTAGGTTCAAGAATATGGGTAGACCTAACTAAATAGGTAAATTCCCACTGTCTTAAAACCAAAGAATGGGCAAAATAGGTTCAAGAACGTGGGTAGACCTAACTTAATAGGTAAATTCCCACTGTCTTAAAACCAAAGAAAAACCAAGGAACAGGTAGAATAAATAATTGGGTTTAGACCCAACTTCTCAATCACAAAACTAAAACAATATTTTCCTAATCATAAATCATGGGTGTCAAAATCACAGTTGTCCTCATTATGTCATAAGTAATAGTTTATGTCCAAATCAAAGGCATAGGCCTAGTCAAGGAAATAATCCTTGTAGTCATAGTCACAGTCATAGGAAATGTCCATAGTCATATGCGATGTTCATAGTCCAAAAGGGAAAATAATTCCCATAGTCATAAGTCATTGTCATAGGCAATGTTTATATGTCCCAAAATCAAAGGCTTATGTCATAGTCCAAAGGCATATGCTTTCAAAGGCCACAGTTCCATAGTCATAGTCACGGTTACAGTCTTATTTGTCCTCGAATCATAACAGTTCTTAATTAGGTCCAAGAGTATAAACACAGATTCGAAGAGAGAGAAAGAGATTTGGCATATTCCTTTATTCCTTTAATTTCATGTCACAAATAAAACAAAATATTCAGATCTAGAAATAACCAACTTACAGAAAATAGATATAGAAAAGAAGGAAAGCATGGCTATGATTCGTGCGTCGTTGCTTGAAACTTGTTTGAGCTAGCCTTTGAATTCTTCACTTGAAACTTTGATTTGAATCCCTCCTTAAAAGTCTTTTAGCAGCATCTCCTCGTCTTGAATCATATTTTATTTTATTTATTTAAGAAAATTTAGAGGAGGGGAAGAAGCCATGAATCTTAGCAGCATAAGGATAGAAGAGAATTGGTGCAAAGAGAATGAAGACTAGGGCTGTTTATATAGCTGCTCAAGACCTTATCGTACACGCAGCGCTGAGTCAGCATTGAACCTAGTTAAGAAAATAGTCCAGGTACGTAGATGAATCTAGCCAAACCTTATCATACACGCAGTGCTGAGTCAGCATTGGGTCCCACAAGCTATTTTGGCGTAAAAGTTTGATTTTCAAACTTTTGAATTTCTGGAATTTATTTAACTGTTTTATTCACATGAAATATTCTTATATGTATACAATTCCTCTAACGACCATTTTACGCGTATATATATACGCACAACTTTCATTTTATTTTCAAAATTCAAATGATGTTGCCATATTTCATTGACTGTAGCCTTATCTTGAATTTTATCTTTCGTATACATATATTTTTGCATATATATATATATTTATTTATTTATATTTATATTCTCATATGTATATATATATATATGTATTCTTTATTTCCTTATATGTACGTTCTTATCCTTTCAAATTTTGAATTTGTATACGTACATATATTTGCATGTTCAGTTGGCCCTCTCTAAGACAAAGATAAAAAATTATGCCGCCGCCGGGGTTCGAACCCCCGACCTCCATGCTACAAATCCAATGCCTTAACCAACTGAGCTACAGAGGCTTTTGTTAATAAGTCTTAGAACAATAATAATTATTGTTCTCTCCTTACTTCTCTTTTTTCATGTTAGTTACAATACTTAAATTAAACAACTGCATGGATCTTTTTCTTTTAATTTTTCTTTTAAAAATTAATTATACTTTAATTTGAGAATCTTAATGTCGCAGAATTACGGGGTGTTACAGCAACCATTTCCCGAATGGGACAGCATTAACAATTGATTTTTAGAAGTAAATGAAACTCTAGATCAGGTGATTATACACCCTAACAGGTGCGACCTACATAGCCATGCTGCCTGCCCGATTTTTGTCATTTACCGATTGATGAGGCTTGAGGTTACACTTTATCATCACATCAGATTCACTTCGAATGCCACATTGTCAGATCCATCGAAAATCACTAATTTACGTCTACAACAGTACATTACGTGTTAGCCAAAGAAGTTTCCTTCTCCGCTTCCACTCTTGGTACGGTTGAAGAGATCAATGTACATGACCTTTCTGGAAATACTCTGTCAAACATTCATCCATACAAGTCATCCAGGAACAGGATGAACTGAAGGTACTATTCAGTATATCCATCTTAGGCACTGTTATCTAAGATTTATACAATAGCCCTTGCACTTTACTCCATCTTTAATTATCTTTGGCATATATGATTCACAACGCTTATGCCAATACAGAGTGGTTCTTTGGATAATAATCCAATCGGTCTCTCCATATTAACAACGTTAAAATGGTCAAAAACTTCGATAGTCGGTGAGTTAACTATCAAAGAAAAACACGTGTGCATATTATTTTCAGATGGAAATTCTATCAATCAATCATATATATATATTCATATTTCCTTATTTTCTATGTTTAGAAAATATATGTTAACACCGGAAAACATTTCCATTTCTAATCCATATTTCCAATTTCAATATTTGATTACGTTTCTGATTCTATTGGGAAAATATTTCCAAATCTTCTTTACTTGGATTTAAACAGATGTTTAAATCAACATCGCGACGACAACTCGAACCACCATACTTATTTACTAAATACACTTAACCACTTTCACTCTCGAACCTTAATCATTTCTAAATTAAAACGCAGTTAATCAAGTTGGGGTATAGCTACCTCTCAGACCTTAACTGAACAACATTTCAAACCTCGAAATAGGGTAAGTTCATCTTTTAATTCTTTAACACTTCCTAACGTAACTTCCGGATATAATTTATGAGTCCAACTCCTTTACAGAATCATTTGATTATAACAGTGGTGTTATAATCTCCTGCTTCTGAAATATAATAACTTTAATCTAACTCGTATTTCCTAACTCGAATAAATAATGAACCACTAATTTATCAACTCCTATTTGGTTAACTCTTATTCTATAATTCTTATTGAATAACTCCAATCCAATAACTCTTATTCGATGAAATTTAACTCTATTTAATTCTTACTGGATTAACTTTTATTCGAATAACTTACATCCGAATAACTTACATCCGAATAACTTATATTCGATTTGCTTACTTTCGAATACTTATATTCGATAATCTCTTTCTTCGAATAAATCTTATTCGACTTAACTCCTGTCGAATAACTAGATTCGATCAACTCACTTCGAATATTTCTGATTCGATTATCTCACTTCGAATATTTACAATTCGATTATCTCACTTCGAATATCTCTGATTCGATTCACTTCTTCGAATAATTAAATTCGATTAACTCATTTCAACTATATTCGAATAAACTAAATTCGATTAACTCCATTTGAATAACTCTAGTTCGATTTAACTCTATTCAATAAATCTAGTTCGATTTAACTCTATCGATTAACTCTAAATGATTAACTATAACTGGTTTAACTCTACGGTTTAACCTAACTGGTTAACCCTAATGGATTTATTCTAACTGGTTAACACTAACTGATTAACTCTTTGTCCTTATTCAGTTTTAAACATCGATGTTGAAATCGATTCTTACTTCTTTATATAAGTCCTGACTTATATGTTCTATTTATCCAAATGATAAATAATTAACTTAGTTTATAAATATCATTTATAAATCAATCTGCACCTTTTATCTGTTTACTTCTCCATATATAAGTTCAGTCTTATATATATCTATTTATCCAAAGATAAATATTTCCTTTTATAATCTATTTGTTTTATAAATGCCTTTACCCATATTTCCCTTTTTAAATCTTTATTTGTAAATGGTTTACAAATATTACCCTTTTAAATTCTATTTGCAAATGGTTTGCAAATAATTCCTTTTCAACTCTATTTGCAAATGTGTTGCAAATATTTCCTATATAATATCTTATTTATTTCCTAAACAAATATTCCTTTTATCTTATTCTATTCATTTAACAAACTAATATCACTTATAACCTATTTGTAATTGTTTTACACATATTTCTCCTTCTATTTTATTTGTAAATGGTTTACAAATATTTCTTTATTCATTTTATAAGTAAATAATCCCTTTTTATAGCTTATGTATTTCCTACTGAGTGTCCTTTTAATAACTTATTTTATTTTCTAAGTTAATATCTCTTTATCTTATACTATTTATTTCTCAAATAAACACTCCTTTTATCCTTCTATTTATTTTTCTAAATAAATATTTCCTTATTACTTCTATTTGTAAATGTTTTACAAATATTTCCTTTATATTTGTTTTCACAAATAAATTCATTTATATTTGTTTTCACAAATAAATTCCTTTATATTTGTTTTCACAAATAAATTCCTTTATATTTGTTTTGATTTTATAATTACTTCCTTTTATAAAATCCTTTTTCTTTTATATATAAAATCCCTTGATTTTATATAAACAATTTATTTTCAAATATACTTTTAAAATCCCCTTTTATCATGCTGGTATTTCTTATGGTATTTAACAAACCATATAACAATGATTGGTATCATTCAAACATATAAAATCATCACCAGTTTTCATATCACATCATATAACACAACATATGAAACAAAACAGTAAATTTATATATTGAGGAACCCAGTTGGGTTCCTCCAACCTGTTTCCCTGCATCACAGATGTTAAACAACATGAGTATACAATATTCTGATGAACAGAATCAATATTCGATTAACATTTTTATATATATACATATATATATATATATATATATATATATCTTTATCTATAATTTCAACTGATACACAAGCAATTCAACCAAACAGTTAACACACAGCAATCAGTCATCATTTATCAGTTCTAAATATACGTTATAAAAATAAAACTGTTCAGAGTTGGTGAGTTTTACTCACATTGGACGAAAATCGTTGGTAACGATAACCATCGCTCGATTCGATTCAGACGGACAATTTATTTTGCAATAAATTGTAACGAGCTTCGATTCACTCCCCATCAGTTCCATCGGGTAGTGCTCTTCAATACGATCCTGTCGGATCTTGTTTCGCTCAATTCTGACATCGGATGTTCAAGTTACGATATTAACAAGTAGTGTTCATATTTAAATAAATAAACTTAAGTATTTTCCTTTTGGGCTTTACCTTCATTATCCGGCCCATGGTCTTATTTCTCAATCCAGGCCCGCTCCACAATCACCCCTTTCTTCCTCGTTGACACACTCCTCCAGCAAAACAACCGATAGCCGATTCCTTATTATCCACGCACCCCTCTTCTCTTAATGATTCTTCCTACTATCTCCACCATCGAACGCCTCTCCCAAACCTCCATCCACCTGGCCACGATACCTTAAACTCGTACGCCCCTTTTCAGTTCCAGTAACCCGCGTTTTTCCACTCCAGACACCGTTCAACTTCTCGTTTTGATCCCACAAATTCTGATCTGTTCTCCCTCCCGACGCAAGGAAATCATCATTCAACTTATCACGAAATGATTCGACTCCAGCACCTCAATGAAATTGCGACCTCACTCACCCAAAACTGCGCCATACAGAAATTCGATCGACACAATAAAAACACGGATTCCCTCAAAAAAATGAAATGAGTTTCTACTCAATCTCCTGAGCACAAATCCAACCCTTAAATCACGATACGAAGTTTGAATCACTCGAAAACCCAAACCCTAGTTTAAACAAACAGACGTTGTGTATATCCGCAGGTGAGCCAACGGGTTTCGAACCACACAAAAATCATATAAGAAGGTAGAGGATACTCTCAACAACTCAAACATATACTCATTTCGATTTATAGAAATTTGTTTGGTTTGTTTTTTATTTTTCTTTCTTGCCTTCATCATGTTTTTACCTTACTGAGTGGCGGCCAAATGAAATTGATTTTATAGAAGGACGAGATCTGTTGTGTGGTTGAAAAGATGAGTAGGTGGCACCTTAAATGTTAACACATACTTAGATATTTTATTTATATTTATATTTTTGCTTTCTAAAAATTCGTGCGATCACACATGATACCCAAAAATCATGAAAATTGACATGCAGCTAGAGTTTGACATTACGGTCCCAACGAGACTGGTTTCGTCGAATTCCGACTCCGTTTGTTCTCACAGCATATTTTAAATCATCAAAATATCGACTTTTTCTCACATTAAAAATCGGTACGGCCACATACCGACTCTAAAAATCACGAAATTGGACATCTAACAAAAATTTAACATTGTGGATCCAACAAAATTAGCTTCGTCGAATTCTGAGGTCATTTGCAAAACTAGCTATATTTAAAGCTCTGAATGACCCATTTAAATATATAAATATTTTTAAATATAAATAAATTAAATATAAATGAATTTATATTATCGTGTATATTCACAGTGGAATATCATACAGCTCTACTGGGATTTATAACTTGATTTTTCAAATCTCGATTAAATCGATATTCGATTTAAAATGAATTTCCTTTTTAAAATATAAATAATTCCTTTATAAGTTATAAAGGAATTCCACAGCGACTTTTCTAAAATTTGATTTGGACGTAAATCAAAATCTACCCGACGAAATCTAGATTTTTCTCTTCCACTAGAAAGATATACTCCACCAGCTCCACACGTTTCTTGTTTCATAGAAATCCGATTTAAAACGAACCTTGTACATCCAATTGAAGCTCAAATCGCCAAATAACGAACTACCGCGCCATTTCAAGCTTGATTTTAATTATAATATAATTATACGTTCAAACTGTCGTTCAAATAATATATTCGTTATTCTAATTCAATTCTAAACTGAATTAAATATCACAGATGATCCAGTTCACACCATATCGCCATTTCAGCCAATTCTGATTATTTCAAAATTAAATATATTATTTAATTTATTATTTTAATTAAATATTCACCATTATTTAATTCAACGACAATGAAATCCTTTTAATCACCATTTTAAATAATTAAATTAATTAATTATTATAACGTTGAAAATGCGAGTCATTACATTCTTCCCCACTTTAAATAATTTCGTCATCGAAATTGCTAAGGTAGGAAACTTCTCTAATGACCGGTTAAAATTTATTCGTTCACTTCTTAACTTCAGTTTTCAACTGAACCAATTTAATTTCGATTAAATATTAATTAATTCTTATCAATGAAAATTTTCTAATGCCCTAATTTTTTTGAAATTTTTTGCCAGCACCTCCTTTGTATTGGTCAATACGTCAAACCACCACTTGCCTCTCTGGCCCGTCTCCATCCCAAAAGAAAATCAAACAGCCAAGCGGCTTGCCAATTCGGCTCATAAATCTTATATCCAATAGAAATATAAACTTGTACCTTTTGTCGGCATATCATTATATCCTTCCCACCTGTTATCAATTCAGCAGATACAAGGGTCATCCCAATAAAATTCCAATCTGCTTTTATCCACAACACAACCATTCGCTTATATCCGAGCCAAATATCATTTCAACTTGAGTTTCTTCTCGATTCCCAACTCTTAACTTGATTATCACATTATACTTCAAATTTGAATCTCACAATCCAATTTGTCTTGATATCATTCTAATTCAATCTCAGTTACCACTTTACTGGCTTTACTTTAATTCAAATTTGCTTTCACAAATTTCTGTTAAATTTGTTTTTAATTCAAATAGTCTTTCCCTGGGTGTTCTTAAACAGTTTACTCTTTTCAAAAGTCAAATTTTCCTTTTTGAAATTTAACATAACTTGTCTTTCCCAAAACAAATTCAAAATTGTATCTATGGTAGTAATTCGTCACTTACAACTCGAAAATGAATACCGATGATGCAGCTGTCATCATCAGAATCTATTTTCCAGCGATCGAAGTGAGTTCAATACAATAAAACCATTTCTAAACATTTCCACTTTGAAATTCATTTCAAAATATAATTCACACTGCTTGTAAAACAATTTAAAATCTCCCAGGATCTTAAATTTTCCTTATTTTTAATCCAAATCCATTTACAAACACTTATCCAATTTTCCCGAATTTTAATTCAATTTCTGGTTTAAATTTCAGATTTAACTCATCTGAATTCATGTATTTCACTTATATGAATTCCGATTGGTTATTTACATAACCATTTAATTTATAATCTTACTTGATTATAATAACAACCAATATATCCACTATATTATAATTTCGATATATATATCTTCTCTATATCAAGATATACCTTGGGTAAACTTATTTTAATTTACCCTCTTTTCAAAACATATCGTGTCGACCCATCGTATTCGGGTGTTTATAAACTCCTACCGATACAGTGGATCAAATTAATCGACCAGAACTCCTAAACAACTCAACCAATAAATCACCACAATATAAAACAATTTTTATATCAATAACAAATACGCTCACTCGTATATATACACTCAACTCAATCTAGGGTATTACTAACCCATCTCTACTGAGTCGCGCCACAGAGCCAAGGTAATACTTAACCTTATGCTCTGATACCAACTGTAACGACCCAAAAAAATGCGATCTTGGTTATCCGATATACGACACATATCGAACATCCAAGGATCGAAAATAACCGAATAGTTAATGAATGAAATTAGAGGGTGAGGATAGATAAGATAGAAATTTAGAATAGAAGAAGAAAAAGAACACAACATCAGAGTAAAACGAACCTCACAGCGGAACGAATAGCATATAATATATATAACATAACTTGAAATATATATCTATACTTGAATATACATCATTATCAAAGTACAGCACTTACAACACAGCAGAAATAGACTATAGCTATATGATCCTGAAGCCTCCTGCTCCAGCTCTTCAAGTATCTATAAATCCCGAGTACTTGACTGCCCGTACAAAATTGGCCACCCAAGAGTTTAGGGAAAACAAAACAAAATAAACTCCGGGTCAGTCATGGAACTGGTATGAGTAAAACAGTTTAAAACAGTTTGAGCAACAAAACGATATCTCATATGACCACGCCGTATAACGGAACGGTTTTTTCCCTTATGAGAATCCAAAATATCTTTATATCAAAAACCCTTTGATATTATAATAATGTCTATCAACCACACTATAATAATCATCTAGCAGAAACGCTTTCATCTCACGTTCTACATATATAGTATACAATCAAAACCGCAAGCACGTATTGGGTAATGGATTTCCAACTATGACAAGGTATGGAACCACCTTTCGCTAGTGTACCTCTAGAGAGGAATACACTGGGTTCAACAAGAACATCTTACAACCCGGCCACACATGACCGACCACTCATTTCGCTTGAGTGTATCGGATGTATATCACCAACGGTTGGGATCAGCAACCGTTTCCCGAATGGGACAGCATCAACAATAGATTTTTAGAAGTAAATGAAACTCTAGATCAGGTGATTATACACCCTAATAGGTGCGACCTACATAGCCATGCTGCCTGCCCGATTTTTATCATTTATCGGTTGATGAGGCTTGAGGTTACGCTTTATCATCACATCAGATTCACTTCGAATGCCACATTGTCAGATCCATCGAAAATCACTAATTGACGTCTACAACAGTACATTACGTGTTAGCTAAAGAATTTCCCTTCTCCGCTTCCACTCTTGGTACGGTTGAAGAGATCAATGTACATGACCTTTCTGGAAATACTATGTTAGACATTCATCCATACAAGTCATCCAGGAACAATATGAACCGAAGGTACTATTCAGTATATCCATCTTAGGCACTGTTATCTAAGATTTATACAATAGCCTTTGCACTTTACTCCGTCTTTAATTATCTTTGGCATATATGATTCACAACACTTATGCCAAT
>JASFAX010006786.1:0-29903 GCA_030737875.1 Allium sativum
GATCCTATGAATATAAATCTGCAAAACCAAAACTACTAGCTGCCCATGTGGAAAATAATGGCACCCAGAGTTTAGGTTAAAACAATAAACTCTAGGTCAGTCATGTGACTGGTGTGAGAACTAAAACAGTTATTAATCTTTATTTTAAAGTTCGGTAAATCAAGGGACCACGCCGTATAACACGGAACGGGTTTCCTTCCAAGAATATCAGTGCATAAAACAAACAGCACAATGCTAAATAAAGAAAAATGAAGCTATTATAAGACCCAGGTCCCATCACATAATGCAACGCAAGCCGAAGGATAGCGTTTTTACCTTATAATAGCCAAAGCATGCTTGATACGTTTAAAACACATTATTTTGATATTACTATAAGTGTATAGTGTCAAAACAATTTCAATCATAAATATCAATCATAGGCGGAATGAATGACCCATACCACTATGTCGCCATACTAGGTTCTACAAATAAAACCGCAATATCATGTATTGGAAATTGGATTTCCGTCATGAGCCGAGGCAAGGGGCAAGCTCATCTCCGATTCGAGACACTCTAGCAAATGCCTCAGGACCCCACTATGATCCCATGTAACCTCCAAGGCCGGTCCTCTCTTACTTTTGAGGATTAGTTATTCCTGAACACACGTTTCCCGGTCCTAACAGACCTATATCCGAGGCGCCTCGCATTCCAACAACCACACAGGTGAAAAGTGTATAAATGTCAGCCAGTTTAAGCACTGACACCACCCCTTGCTAGAAAGAAACGTCGTGCACTCCTTGGGTCCTTATCTCGTTGTTGACTCATACCGAGGTGTGAGGCTCGCGAATTCACGCTATTCACAAAGCTACGCCACACAGGCCGTGCTTTGATCATCAACCACAAGACTTTGCTTTTCAACAGAAGCCTTGATCAATTGCCACTTACGCATGCCACACTAGCAATTCACTCCATGCGACTGATGTCCATCGATATACAACCTTTGAGCTCGTAAGTCTCAAAGAAGGGCGTTAAGCAAGAGAATAAATTCTCCACCGCCAAACAGATGTATATTTAATAAAGATCAATCAACACAGAATAAAATCCAATGTCAGACACACGATCCATTGACAAGTTCGTTCTAGGTCTGAACGAAACCGGAGGCACTTTCCACGCATATCCATCGATCTCCAAGTACGTCTGGACGATCACCAACTGATTCTCTCATCTTGGGTGTACAGACCAATCAAGATCATCAGTAATCACCCAAACGATGTGAAGACTTCCGGTCTTCAACCACCGTCTTCATCTACGACATCTCGTTGAGTCGGTTATTCTAAATGGGTAGAAACCCGGCCTTTCTGAATAACCCACTTATATAATAAACAAATGTTACACAAACACAACAAACGCCTCATTCCAATTCAGAATATTCTTTTATTCACAAAATCACATTCTTAGGGAAATGTTCCCATTAATTTTATCCAAGATAAATTCTTCTAAATTTATTCTTTAACCTTCCTTTGGATATCATTTCAAAACATATTACGGTTTTCAAACTAGTCAGGATTAGCGAACCGCACCGAAGTAATTATTTATTTTATTTCCCAGTCCCAACCTATTTGTCCCATGGAGCAAAACTGGTAATACCCCATATCTAACACCACGGAGTTATCGGTAAATATTAATTACCATTTCACATTTAAATCTAATTAAAGATTTAACTATCGTTTTGGAGCAAAACTGGTGATACTCCATTCTCGATCACTTTTCAGATTTGATAATTTAAATTATCAATTCACATTTCAATCTAATTAAAGATTCGTTAAAACTCCACTTAGTTTTAATCTTTTCAAAAATCAATATTCTGTCTTTAACTAGGTTAAAGAACCAATGTCACCTAAAACACGGTTCACGATAAACCCAAAATCACATTCTATTGTTAATCGGGTTAAAGAACAGGTGTTATTCAAAACACCGCTCACGATAAACCCAAGAACCAATTCAAATTTAATTCCAATTAAATATTATTTAATTGAAACACTTCATTAAATCTAAATAGAAAGATTTAATCTTTTCTCTATTGGGCTTAAGAATCGGTGTTAATGAAGACACCATTCACGACAAACCCAAATCACATTTGATATTAAATGCAAGGCTCTGAATAGAAAATATACCGGCTTATATTCAGTATCAAATTCTGAAACCAACAAATATCGTATTGGAAATAACGATATAAAATATTTCTTTCAAATTCCCATAACAATATCTGTATAGTCACGAAATCCAACATCGAAATATTCCGAAGATAATTGCAATTCAACTCCAGTCCAATTCACGTATTGGAAATTCTGATTATTTTCAAAACCACTTTCAAATTCAATTTATTTATTTCAAAAATAAATTGATTTTAATTCTAGTTCAAAACTAGTTCATTTCGATAAAAATCTATTTTTATCTTTTCAAATGTGGAATTTTTCATCCCAGTTCTTTACAAACTATTTCTTATGATTTTACACAAATTATTGATATTTTTAATAATTTTATCAAGGCCCGTACAGTCGATTTCCATCAACGGCCATCGAACTGCACTTACAGCGATCTTTTCCAAATTTGATTTGAACATAATTCCAAATCCAACCGTTAGTTTTCAAATTTCTAATATTCATTGGAAAGCTCTTTTCGATAGAACCCAACCGTTCTGGTTTTAGGAGAATCCTACGGTCGGATCTCCCGTAACGTCAATTCGTAGTCAATGGTCGAAATTCACGAATTGCCGCAGCGCAGCGCGTTCTATTAAGGTCATTATATATATATATATATTATATATATATTTCGTCGATTTCAATTCAAAACGTATTTTATAAATCGTTTTAAATTCGTTTTCAAAACAAATTCAACTCTATATTCAATTTCCAATCAAAATTGAATATTTCATATCATTACTATATAAATGATAATATTTTCAAAATGTTATATTTTGAAATCACTACCTTTTCTATATTCATTTTCAAAATGAATATAATCGATATAAATATCGTTCACGTCAAAATGGCGCATCTCTAATCAACACGGCTTTATATCTTTCAATAAATTCGTTATTCTATTCAACAAATGAATATTTATTCCATTCAACACATGAATCTATATTTCTTTCAACACATGAATATTCTCAACACATGAGCACTGTCAACACATGACTATTTTTGTTATTTAAAATATTTTATAAAATTATGGTATCTATCATTTGATTTTTAATTAGACTCCACAGTGAAGTAGCTTCTAATTTTAAATATGATAAAGATGTAAATTTTATTGTTAAAATATTTCTTTCAACACATGATCAATTACTCTATTCAACACATGAATATATACTTCATTATATTCTTTATTTTCCCAATTGGAATGAGGCCCAATCAATTACCATATAATGTTAATTATATGGATTCCACACAACACATGTATATATAATAGCATTGACAAATAATCGACCATCATCCAAAGTGCACTACAATGTATAAGCATTAAATATAGATATCTAACGCTTATAATATCCTGTCAATCAATCGATCGACATACAACTAATCAATCAGGATGAGTGGACTTCAAATATCATCCCAACACCCGTGTGGTGTTTCAAATCAACAAACACATATTTTTATTCACACACACACGTTAAAAACAATATTTTTAACGATAAATTATTTTTAACTATATAAATATTTTATTTCACGTCACACAATCAATTTTCATCACAACAAACAATCAAACATACAAGCCATGCATGGTCTGTGGACGACGGGTGTCGGGTGCTACTAAGCACCGTCTAGCTTCGTATTGACGACACAGTCGTAACAAAACTAATTTCATTGAATTCTGAGACCGTTTGAAAAATGGCCAATTTCCAGTCGATTAAAATCAACTGAAACTGGTCAAACACGTTTTCCTTTGCCACGCTCACATACTGATTCGGAAAATTACGAAATTTGAATCCTAGCAATAACATGACATCACGGATCCAACAAAAGTGGTTTCGTCGAAATCCGAGGTCGTTTGCAAAATTCCCCTTTTCAAGGGCCGAAATTCTATAGCGACTATTCTGAATTTTCAACCGGACATAACTTTTTATCCCCGCTATGAAATTTCAATTTTCCTGATTCGTTGGAAAGATATTCTCAATTAGATTCCAATATTTTTGGTTTTACTAGAATCCGGTTTATTTTGCACCTGGTATGTTCAATTGAAGTTTGAAATCGAATTATCGAACTACCACGCCATTTTCAATTCCTTATATAATTATAAATAAATATTTATATTCTAACGACGACGTATATAAATATATATGTTCTAATCATATTCAAAATAATTTTCTCGTCATTTTTATTTAAAATAATCTATTTTAAATATTCAAAATTCGCTAAATTCGCCAAAATAAAAATTTTAAACTGGCTCAGATTTTGCGGGTTGTTACAAAGGGCTATTTAGAGAATTAGGGTAGGATCAAAAAGAAGGACTGTTTTGAAGTATCAAGAGAAGTATGGGTAGTTTAAGTATAGTAGGGGTAAATCGACAAATATGAAACATGATGAATCATTTGGATTGGGTGCTGCAAAAACCAACCCTTCACTGAAGTTAAAAAATAGGTGTAATTGTTGGAATGGATATTTAGAGAATTAGCGGTTGGATTAAAAAGAAGGACAGTTTCGAAATATTAATAGAAGTAGGGGTAGTTTAAGCATAGTAGGGGTAGATCGACAGATATAAAAGATGTTGAATCATTTGGTTTGGATGTTTTAAAAACCAACCCTTCACAGAAGTTAAAAAATAGAGGTAATTGTTGGAAGTAGGGGCTATTTAGAGAATTAGGTGTAGGATCAAAAAGAAGGGTTGTTTTGAAGTATTAAGAGAAGTAGGGGTAGTTTAAGCATAGTAGTAATAGATCGACAAATATGAAAGATGATGAATAGTTTGGATTGGGTGCTGCAAAAACCAATCCTTCACAGTAATTAAAAAATAGGGGTAATTTTTTGAAAGAAGAGCTATTTAGAGAATTAGAGGTAGGATTAAAAAGAAAGGCTGTTTTGAAGTATTAAGAGAACTAGGGCTAGTTTGAGCATAATAGGGGTAGATCGACAAATATGAAAGATGACGAATCGTTTGGACTGGGTGCTGTAAAAATCATTCCTTCACAGTGGTTAAAAAATTGGGGTAATTATTGGAAGAAAGGGCTATTTAAAGAATTAGGGATAGGATGAAAAAGAAGGGCTGTTTTGAAGTATTAAGAGAAGTAGGAGTAGTTTAAGAATAGTAGGGGTAGATCGACAAATATGAAAGATGATGAATCTTTTAGATTCTGTGCTGCAAAAACCAACCCTTCACTGTAGTTTAAAAATAGGAGCAATTGTTGGAAGTAAGGCCTATTTAGGGAACTAGGGGTAGGATTAAAAATAAGGGTTGTTTTGAAGTATTATGAGAAGTAGGGATAGTCTCAGCATAGTAGAGGTAGATCGACAAATATGAAAGACGGCGATTCGTTTTGATTGGGTGCTGCAAAAGCCAACAGTTCACAGAAGCAGAATGATAATTGGTTTAAAAAGAAAGAATTAAATAATGCGACATAAATGAAAAAAAATGAATAAAGGAAAATAATAATAAAAGTAGGATAGTTAAAAAATAGGAGTAATTGTTGGAAGTAAGGGTTATTTAGAGAATTTGGGGTAGGATTAAAAAGAAAGGCTGTTTGGAAGTGTTAAGAGAAGTGTGGGTAGTTTAAGCACAGTAGGGGCAGATCGACAAATATGAAAGATGATGATTCGATTGGATTGGATGCTGCAAAAACCAACCCTTCACAGTAGTAAAAAGATAGGGGTAATTGTTGGAAGTAAGGGATATTTAGAGAATTAGGCGTAGGATTAGAAAATAGGGTTGTTTTGAAGTATTAAGAGAAGTAGGGGTAGATCGACAAATATGAAAGATGATTAATCATTTGGATTGGATGACGCAAAAACCAACCTTTCATAGTAATTAACAAAATAAGGGTAATTGTTGGAAGGGTGGGCTATTTAGAGAATTAGAGGTAGGATTAAAAAGAAGGGTTGTTTTGAAGTATTAAGAGAAGTAGGGCTAGTTTAAGCATAATAGGTGTATATCGACAAATATGAAAGATGATGAATCGTTTGGATTGGGTGCTTCATAAACCAATCCTTCACAATAGTTAAAAAAATAGGGGTAATTGTTGGAAGGAAGGGCTATTTAGAGAATTAGGGGTAGGATAAAAAAGAATGGTTGTTTTGAAGTATTAAGAGAAGTAGCGGTAGTTTAAACATAGTAAGGGTAGATCGACAAATATGAAAGGTGATGAATCATTTAGATTCAGTGCTGCAAAAGCCAACCCTTCACAGTAATTTAAAAATAGGAGTAATTGTTGGAAGTAAGGGCTATTTAGAGGATTAGGGGTAGGATTAAAAAGAAGAGTTGTTTTGACGTATTAAGAGAAGTAGGAGTAGATCGACATATATGAAAGTTGGTGAATCATTTGAATTGTATGCTGCAAAAACCCCTATTTTTTAACTACTGTGAAGGGTTGGTTTCTGTAGCATCCAATCTAAAGGATTCATCATCTTTCATATTTGTCGATCTACCGCTACTATGCTTAAAATACTCCTACTTGTCTTAATACTTCAAACCATCCCTTCTTTTTAATCCTACCGCTAATTATCTAAATAGCCCTTACTTCCAACAATTACCCTTATTTTTGAACTACTGTGAAGGGTTAGTTTTTGCCGCATCCAATCCAAATGATTCATCATCTTTCGTATTTGTCGATCTAACCCTACTATGCTTAAACTGCCCCTACTTTTCTTAATATTTCAGAACAACTCTTTTTTTTTTAATCCTACCACAAATTCTCAAAATAGCCATTACTTCCAAGAATTACCCCTATTTTTTAACTACTGTGAAGGGTTGGTTTTTGCAGCACCCAATCTAAATGATTCATCATCTTTCATATTTGTCGATCTTCACATACTATGCTTAAACTACCCCTACTTTCCTTAATTCTTGAAAACAGCCCTGCTTTTTAATCCTAACTCTAATTCTCCAAATAGCCCTTACTTCCAATAATTACCCTTATTTTTTAACTACTGTGAAGGGTTGGTTTTTCAGCACCCAATCTAAATGAGTCATCATCTTTCATATTTTTCGATCAACCGATACTATGCTTAAACTAGCCCTACTTCTCTTAATACTTCAAAAAAACATTTCTTTTTAATCCTACCCCTAATTCGCTAAATAGTCTTTCCAAAATTACCCATATTTTTTAACTACTATGAAGGTTGGTTTTTGCAGCACCCAATCCAAATAATCCATCATATTTCATATTTCTTGATCTACCCCTACTATGCTTATACTACACCTACTTCTCTTAATACTTAAAAACAAATCTTATTTTTAATCCTAACCCTAATTCTCTAAATAGACCTTACTTCCAAGAATTACCCTTATTTTTTAACTACTATGAAGGGTTGGTTTTCGCAACAACCAATCTAAATTTTTCCTCATATTTCATATTTGTCAATCTACCCTTCCTATGCTTAAACTACCCCTACTTCTCTTAATACTTCAAACCAACCATTCTTTTTAATCCTACTCCTAATTCTCAAAATGGCCCTTACTTTCAAGAACTACCCATAATTTTTTACTTCTATGAAGGGTTGGTTTTTGCAGCACCCAATCAAAATGATTCATCATCTTTCATGTTTGTCAATCTACCCCTACTATGCTTAAACTACCCATACTTCTCTTATACTTCAAAGCGATTCTTCTCTTTAATCCTACACCTAATTCTCTAAATACCCCTTACTTCCAACATTTACCACTGTTTCTTAACTTCTGTGAAGGGTTGGTTTTTACAGCACCTAATTCAAATGATTCATCATCTTTCATGTTTGTCGATCTACCTCTACTATGCTGAAACCACCACTACTTCTCTTAATACTTTAAAATAGTCCTTCTTTTTTATTCTAACCCTAATTCTCTAAATAGCCTTTACTTCTGAAAATTACCCTTTTTTTAACTATTGTGAAGGGTTGTCTTTTGCAGCACCCAATCCAAACGATTCATCATGTTTTATATTCGTCGATTAACTACCTCTACTTTTATTATTGTTTTCTTTTATTGATATACACGTAAATGTGTATATTTTTTCCGCATATTTATCTTATTTTATCTTTTAAATAATTGATATTGTGTACTTATAGCTGTGTTTTCAGATTGTTGACAAGAATCATGGTTTAGAGCATTTGATGAATAAAGCATGAAGAATTTGCTGAAAAAGAGTGAGGTTAAAATTACTAAAGCTTGAAGAGTTTAAAGCTTGAAGAACGGTTGCAAATAGAGTTCAGTTGGGTAGATTTGGCTCACTAAAGACTCATATTGTGTTCACCTTGGCTCAATTGCAGACCATTTCACTCATGTAGCGTTCACATTTGCTCCTTTGCAAGGCCTCTTACTCTACAACCCCGTTCACACTAGCTTATGTGTTATTTGGGCTAATTCTTTAGTCCCACATTGTGTAATTTTCCAAGTAGCCTTTGTCATATCAGCTATAAATACACTTTATCTCATTCATTGTAAGACACACTTAGTTTTATTCTGTAATCCTTTTCTTGGAATAAAACTCTTCTTTCTCTCTTCTATTTAGTTTTTATTGCATTTTATTTATGTCGTTTATTTTATTTTTCTTTTCTTTTCTTTTAGCTATGTCTAGCTAATCCCCTTTGACTAGGGGGTGATGACGCTAATAGATATGATTCGATATGAATCACATAGCCAAAGGATGAGGAATTCATGTATATAGATCTAGATTTGAACCAAGGGTTAGATCTGAACCTTAATATCCTGTGTCGTTTAAGAGCTATGCTCCTTCACATGGTATATTCGTGTTCGGTCTAACAATTATCAGATTTAGATCTAATTTTAGGGTTTTAGAAATTAATTAGTGAATCTGTCCTGATAGTCTATGGTTATAGAGCTGAGCTCCTGCATAGGCTATGCTTGTCGTTATTTACATATTTGTTTCTAAAAACCTATTATCGTTGATTCATGTTTGTGACAGAAACATGTATTAGATCTGGTTATTCTTTTGGCTATTGATGATTATGAATCTGATCTATGTCATTATCCCCTAATTGCTTTCACTTATTGTTAAAACTCTCTTTTATTTAATTTTGCTATTTTCTTTGTTTTCCACCAATCAAAAGTTAGGGATAACTTGATTGGATTTTTTAATAAAATAATTTGGTCCCAGAGTTCGACACCCTCTACAACAATCCTTGTTGTTTAGGAAAGACAAACGAATTTTACAGTTGTTTACAATTGTCTAATTTGTTCGCAAACATTTATCCATTTTTTAATTCATTTATTTAGAATTATTCATTTCAATCTTTGTAAATGAATTATCATTCTACTTCCGTGAAGGGTTAGTTTTTTACAGCACTCAATCTAAATGATTCATCATCTTTCATATTTGTCGATCTAACCCTACTATGCTTAAACTACTCATACTTCTTTTAATACTTAAAAAATATTTCTTCTTATTAATCCTACCCCTAATTCTCCAAATACCCCTTACTTCCAAGAATTACCCCTATTTTTTAACTTCTGTGAAGGGTTGGTTTTTGCGGCACCCAATCCAAATGATTCATCGTCTTTCATATTTGTCAACATACCCCTACTATGCTTAAACTATCCCTTCTTCTCTTAATACTTCAAAACATCTCTTCTTTTAATTCCTACCCTTAATTCTGTAAATATCCCTTACTTCCAAGAATTAACCCTATTTTTTGACTATTGTGAAGGGTTGGTTTTTGCAGCATCCAATCCAAACGATTCATTATCTTTCATATTTGTCCATCCACCCCTACTATGCTTAAAATACCCTTACTTGTCTTAATACTTCAAAAATGCCCTTCTTTTTAATCCTACCCCTAATTCTCTAAATAGCCCTTACTTCTAAGAATTACCCCTATTTTTTAACTACTATTAAGGATTGGTTTTTGCATCACCAAATCTAAATCATTCGTCCTCTTTCATATTTGTCGATCTACCGATATTATGCTTAAACTACCCCTACTTCTCTTAATACTTCAAAACAACCCTTTTTTTTATCCTACCCAAATTCTCTAAATATCCCTTCCAACAATTACCCCTATTTCTTAACTACCGTGAAGGGTAGGTTTTTGCAGCACCCAATCCAAATGATTCATCATCTTTCTTATTTGTCGATCTACCCCTACTATACTTAAACAACCCCTTCTTCTCTTAATACTTCAAAACATCTCTTCATTTATTCCTACACTTAATACTCTAAATAGCCCTTACTTCCAAGAATAACCACTATTTTTTAACTGCTGTGATGGGTTGGTTTTTGCAGCACCAAATCTAAATGATTCATCATCTATCATATTTGTCGAACTACCCCTACTATGCGTAAACTACGCCCACTTCTCTTAATACTTCAGAACAACTCTTCTTTTTAATCCTTTCCTAATTCTCTGAATAGTCCTTACTTCCAAGAATTACACATATTATTTAACTTCTATGAAGGGTTGGTTTTTGCCGCACCCAATCCAAATAATTCATCATCATTCATATTTGTCGATCTACCCCTACGATGCTTAAACTACCCATACTTCTCTTAATAATTAAAAATTGTCCTTATTTTTAATCCTACCCCTGATTCTCTAAATAACCCTTAATTCCAAAAATTACGCCTATATTTTAACTACAGTGAAGGGTTGGTTTTTTCATCATCCAATCCAAATGATTCATCATCTTTTATATTTGTCGACCTACCCCTACTATGTTTAAACTATCAATATTTCACTTAATACGTCAAAATATTCCTCTTTAATCCTACCCATAATTCTCTAAATAACCCTTACTTTCAAGAATTACCCCTATTTTTTAGCTACTGTGAAGTATTGGTTTTTGCAGCACCCAATCTAAATGATTCATCATCTTTCATATTTGTCGATCTACAGATACTATGATTAAATTTCCCCTACTTCTCATAATACTTCAAAACAGCGCTTTTTTTAATCCTACCCCTAATTCTCTAAATAGCCCTTCAAACAATTACCCCCATTTTTTTAGCTACTGTGAAGGGTTGGTTTTTGCAGCACTCAATCCAAATGATTCATCATTTTCATATATGTTGATCTACCTCTACTATGCTTAAATTACCCCTACTTCTCTGAATACTTCAAAACATCTCATCTTTTTTATCCTACCCCTAATTATATAAATATCTCTTACTTCCAAGAATTAACCCTATTTTTTAACTTCTGTGAAGGGTTGGTTTTTGCAGCACCCAATCTAAATGATCCATCATCTTTCATATTTGCCGATCTACCCTACTATGCTTAAACTACCCCTACTTCTCTCAATACTTCAAAACAACCCTTCTTCTTAATCCTACCCCTATTTCACTGAATAGCCCTTCCATTCAAGAATTACACCTATTTTTTAACTTCTGTGAAAGGTTTGTTTTTGCAGCACCCAGTCCAAATGATTCGTCATCTTTCATATTTGTCGATCTACCTCAACTTTGCTTAAACTACCCATACTTCCCTTAATACTTCAAAACGGTCCTTCTTTTTAATCCTACCCCAAATTCTCTAAATAGCCCTTACTTCCAACAATTAACCCTATATTTTAACTATGGTGAAGGGTTGGTTTTTTAGGCATCCAATCCAAATGATTCATCATCTTTCATATTTGTCGACATACCCCAACTATGCTTAAACTACCCATATTTCTCTTAATACTTCAAAATAGTCCTTCTCCTTAATCCTACCCCTAGTTCTCTAAATAGCCCTTACTTCGAAGAATTACAACTATTTTTTAACTACTTTGAAGGATTGGTTATTGCAGCACGCAATCTAAATGATACATCATCTTTCGTATTTGCAGATCTACCGATACTATGCTTAAAATACCCCTACTTCTCTTAATTCTTCAAAACATCCCTTCTTTTTAATACTACCCCTAACTCTCTAAATAGAACTTCCAACAATTAACCCTATTTTTTAACTACTGTGAAGGGATGGTTTTTGCAGCACCCAATCCAAATGATTCATCATCTTTCATATTTGTCGATCTACCCCTACTATGGTTAAACAACGCCTACTTCTCTTAATACTTCAAAACATCTCTTCTTTTTAATCCTACCCCTAATACTCTAAATAGCCCTTACTTCCAAGAATTACCTCCATTTTTTAACTACTATGAATGGTTGGTTTTTGTAGCAACCAATCTAAATGATTCATCATCTTTCATATATATCGATCTGCCCCTACTATGCTTAAACTACTCCTACTTCTCTTAATACTTCAAAACAACCCTTCTTTTTAATCCTACCACTAATTCTCTAAATAGCCCTTACTTCCAAGAATTACACCTATTTTTTAACTTCTGTGAAGGGTTGGTTTTTGCGGCACCCAATCCAAATGATTCATCATCTTTCATATTTGTCGATCTACCCCAACTATGCTTAAACTACCCATACTTTTCTTAATTCTTCAAAACATCCCTTCTTTTTAATACTACCCCTAACTCTCTAAATAGACCTTCCAAGAATTACCCCTATTTTTTAACTACTATGAAGGGTTGGTTTTTGCAGCACCCAATCTAAATGATTCATCATCTTTTATATTTGTCGATTTACCGATACTATGCTTAAACAACCCCTACTTTTCTTAATACATCAAAATGGCCCTTATTTTTAACCCTACCCCAAATTTTCTAAGTAGCTCTTCCAACGATTACCCCAGTTTTTAAACTACCTTGAAGGGTTGGTTTTTGCAGCACCCAGTCTAAATGATTCATCTTGTTTTATATATGTTGATCTACCTCTACCATGCTTAAACTACCCCTACTTCTTTTAATACTTCAAAACATATTTCCTTTTTATTTCTACCCCTAATTATCTAAATAGCCTTTACTTCCAAGAATTACCCCTGTTTTTTAACTACTATGAAGGGTTGGTTTTTGCAGCACACAATCCAAATGATTCATCATCTTTCATATTTGTCGATCAACCCTTACGATGCTTAAACTATCCCTACTTCTCTTAATACTTCAAAACATATCTTCTTTTTTATCCTTCCCCTAATTCTCTTAATTGCCTTTACTTCCAAAAATTATCCCTATTTTTTAACTACTATGAATGGTTGGTTTTTGCAGCACCCAATCTAAATGACTCATCATCTTTCATATATATCGATCTACCCCTACTTTTCTTAAACTACCCCTACTTCTCTTAATACTTCAAAACAACCCTTCTTTTTAATCCTACCGCTAATTCTCTAAATAGCCCTTACTTCCAAGAATTACACCTATTTTTTAGCTTCTGTGAAGGGTTGGTTTTTGCAGCACCCAATCCAAATGATTCATCAACTTTCATATTTATCGATCTACCCCAACTATGCTTAAACTACCCATACTTTTCTCAATACTTCAAACGGTCCTTCTCTTTAATCCTACCCATAATTCTCAAAATAGCCCTTACTTCTAAGAATTACCCCTATTTTTTAACTACTTTGAAGGGTAGGTTTTTGCAGCACCCAATCTAAATGATTCTTCATCTTTCATATTTGTCGATCTACCGATACTATGCTTAAACTACCCCTACTTCTCTTAATACTTCAAAATGGCCCTTATTTTTAATCCAACCACAAATTCTCTAAATAGCTTTTCCAAAAATTACCCCGGTTTTTTAACTACCGCGAAGGGTTGGAGTTTACAGCACCTAATCCAAATGATTCAACATCTTTCATATTTGTCGATCTACCCCTATTATGCTTAAGCTACCCCTTCTTCTCTTAATACTTCAAAACATCTCTTCTTTTTATTCCCACCCTTAATTCTCTAAATATCCCTTACTTCCAAGAATAACCCCTATTTTTTAAAAACTGTGAAGGGCTGGTTTTTGCAGCATCAAATCTAAATGATTCATCCTCTTTCATATTTGTCGATCTACCCCTACTATGTGTAAATGTAAGGACCCGTTACTTCCCCGGTAAGGGAAGAGCGGATACTCCGAGAACAAGCCATAAAAGAACGCAGACGGAAGAACATTTCATTGTTTATTATAATAATTCCATCAGAATACAAGAATATACAGAGTATAAATGAATAAATATTACACAGAAAATATCAGAGATTACGATACATTACATAGCAGCAGAAAATAATACAATACACAAATAAAGGAGATATACGGATACAAAGCTTTCCGGATATCATTCCAGCTGTAAACCAGGATCCTGTGAATATAAATCTGCAAAACCAAAACTACTAGCTGCCCATGTCAAAATAAGGGCACCTAGAGTTTATGTTAAAACAATAAACTCCAGGTCAGTCATGTGACTGGTGTGAGAACTAAAACAGTTGTAAATCTTTATTTTAATGTTCGGTAAATCAAGGGACCACGCCGAATAACACGGAACAGGTTTCCTCCCAAGAATACCATTGCATAAAACAACAGCGCGATACTAAATAAAGAACGATGAAGCAATTATAAGACCTAGGTCCCATCACACAATGCAACGCAAGCCAGAGGATAGGGTTTTTACCTTATAATAGCCAAAGAATGCTTGGTACGTGAAATTTCATGTTTTATTATTACTATAAGTGTATAGTATCAAAACAATTGCAAATCATAAGTATCAATCATAGACGGCATGAGCGCCCCATCCCACTATGTCGCCATATACAGGATTACAACTAAAATCGAAACGTCAGTTATTGGAAGTTGGATTTCCATTTGTGAACCGAGGCAAAAGATAGTCCTCTACCGATTCGAGACTGTCTAGCCTGAGTCTCAGGCAAGCGCGCAGGCAAGCCTTCGATCGTCAGGGCCGGTCCACCGAAGTGGATTAGTATGCCTGAACACTACGTTTCCCCGCCCTTTGGGGCGTAAATGAGCCAACGAATGACTCCATCGGACCCGGATCGCCCGATCTAGCCGAGGCGCCTCGCAACAGCAACAACCACATAAGTCAAACTCGTCAGGGCGTGTAAAACCACTGACGCCACTTCTAGCTAGAAGGAAACGCATGTCCTTGCTGAGGTCCTCTCCCGTTTCTGGTTCACAACCGGGGTGTGAGGCTCGTGAATTCACGTTACACAAAGCTGTGCCACATAGGCTGTGCTTTGATCATCACCCACAAGACTTTTCTTTTCAATAGAAGCCTTGATCATATTGCCACTTAGGCATGCCACACAGGCAATTCACTCCATGCGTTTGATATCCATCAATTTATAACCTCTGAGCTCGTACGTCACAGAGAAGGGCGTTAAGCAAGAGAATAAATTCTCCGCCGCCAAATAGATATATATTTAATAGAAATCAACCACACAGAATAAAATCCAATGTCAGACATACAATCCATTTACAAGTTCGTTCTGGGTCTGAACGAAACCGGAGGTACCTAGTACCCCGCATATCCATCGATCTCCAAGTACGTCTGGATGATCACTAACTGATTCCCTCCTCTTGGGTGTACGGCCCAATCAAGATCATCAGTAATCACTCAAACGATGTGAAGACCTCCGGTCTTCAACCACCGTCTTCATCTTCGACACCACGTCGGATCAGTTATTCAGAATGGAATAAACCCGGTCTTCTGAATAACTCGCGTATATAATAAACAAGTGTCACACAAACACAATATACGCCTCATTCCAATTCAGAATATTCGTTTATTCAAATATTCTTCTACTTTGGGAAAGGTTCCCATTAATTTTATCAAAGATAAATTCTTTAAATTTATTCTTTAATCTTCTTTGAATATCAATTCAAACTAGTCGGGATTAGCGAACCACACCGGAGTAATCATTTATTTTATTTCCCAATCCCCACCTATTCATCCCATGAAGTAAAATTGGTCATACTTCATATCTAACACCACAGTGTTATCGGTAAATTCAATTACCATTTCACGTTCAAATATAATTGAAGATTTAACTATCGCCTGGAGCAAAACTGGTGATACTCCCTTCTCGATCTTTTCAATCTAATTAAAGATTCATAAAAACTCCACTTAGTTTTAATCTTTAACTGGGTTAAATAATCAGTGTCATTTAAAACACGGTTCACGATAAACCCAAAATCACCTTCCATTAATTAACGGGTTAAAGAACAAGTGTTATTTAAAACACTATTCACGATAAACCCAAAAATCAATACCAATTCAATTCCATTTAAATATTATTTAATTGGTACACTTCATTAAATCTAAATAAAAAGATTTAATCTTTTTCTCGACTGGGCTTAAGAACAGTGCTAATGAAGACACCATTCACGACAAACCCAAATCACATTTGATATTAAATACAAGGCTCTGAATAGATAATATACCAGCTTATATTCCATATCAAATTCTACGACCAACAAATATGGTATTGGAAATAACGATATAAATATATCTTTCAAATTCCCATAACAATACCTGTATCGTCATGAAATCGAACATCGAAATATTCCAAAGCCAATTTCGATTCAAATCCATTCCAATTCAATTATTTGAAATTCTGGTTACTTTTAAAACCATTTCAAATCAACTTTATTTATTTTAAAAATAAATAGAGTTATAATTCTATTTCAAAATTAGTTCATTTCGATAAAAATCAATTTTTATCTTTTCAAATATGGAGTTTTTCATCCCAACTTTTCCCAAATCATTCCTTATGATTTTACACAAATTGTTACTATTTTTAATAATTTTATCAAGGCCCGTAAAGTCGATTTCCATCAACGGCCATCGAACTGCACTTACAACGACCTTTTCCCAATTTGATTGGGACATAATTCCAAATCCAACCGTTAGATTTCTAATTTCTATTATTCTTAGAAAGCTCTTTTCGAGACGAACCCAACGGTTCTGATTTTAGGAGAATCCGACGGTCGGATCTCCCGTAATATCCATTCAAAGTCAATGGTCGAAATTCGCGAACTGCCGCGGCGCGACGTGTTCTATTCAGGCCATTATATCATATATATAATATATACTTCGTCGATTACCTTTTAAAACGTATTTTATAAATCGTTTTAAATTCGTTTTCAAAACGATTTCAACTTCTTTTTCAATTTCAAATCAAAATTGAATTTTCCCTTTCATATTCGTTTTAAATTCATTTCGAATTGATTTCGATTCAAATAGATTTTCAGTTCAATTTCAATACGTTTTAAATTCAATTCAAAACGATTTCAATTCTATTTAAATCTAATTTGAATTTCAATTCTATTCCACTTAATTTGAATTTCAATTCTATTCCATTTAATTCGAATTTCAATTCTATTCATTTTAATTCGAATTTCAATTCTATTCCATTTAATTCGAATTTCAATTCTTTTCAATATAATTCAAATTTCGAAATCACTTTCAATATTCATTTAAAAATGAATAAAATCGAAATAGATATCGTTCACATCAAAATAGCGTCAATCTTATCAACACAGCTTCATATATTTCTATTTTCAAATATTCTATTCAAATATTTCTATTCAAATATTTCTTTTTCAAAACTGGAATGAGGCCCAATCAATTACCATAGATTTTACTACTATGGATTTACATACAACGCATGTATTCATCGACAATGACAAATAATCAACCATCATCCAAAGTGCATTCTACATTGTATAAGCATCAAATATAAATATTTAACGCGTATAACAGTCTGTCAATCGATCGATCGACATACAACTAATTATTGGGATTAGTGTATGTCATATATCATCCCAATACCGGTGTGGCGTTTCAAACAATCAAACAAAGATTTTATTTGAGCAGTTGGGCGATGTGTAAAATTTATCGTCCTAATCAATATCTGTCAGATCAGTGTGTATAAACAAATCATCCGATTTGTTTATATTTATTTCATTTTAAATACACGTTAAAAATTCTATTTTTAACTATAAAATATTTCCACTACAAAATATTTTATTTCAACTATATAAATATTTTATTTCATTTCACATAACATCACACATTCAACTACACAACAAAATCAAACAAACAAGCATACAAGCCGTACATGGTCTGTGGACGAAGGGTGTTAGGTGCTACTAAACACCGTCTGCATCCTAGTATATATTTTAACTAGAAAATTAAATTAAAAGTGAGAAGTTCTCACAGAGGGTTCCACTCCTCCATAGAAATTTCTGAAATTCAGAACAGTCTGGACTTGCCCGTACTTCCAACGTAGTCTTCTCCACGCTGTTCATATTAAAATCACATCTCTAATATGATTTCCTATACATTAAAAATCATATTTTTAACACTCTACCTATATGAAAATCATATTTTTATTCTTTCTATAATATAAAAATCATATTTTATACCATTACTTCATGTATAAAATTTTTATTTTATATACCGCTACTTATAAAATAAAGTTCCTATTTTTATAATGGTTCATATAAAATAAAGTTTATATCTTTGTAATGGTTCGTATAAAATAAAGTTTATATCTTTATAATGGTTCATATAAAATAAAGTTTATATCTTTATAATGGTTCATATAAAATAAAGTTTATATCTTTATAGTGGTTCATATAAAATAAAGTTTATATCTTTATAAATAAAAATCATGTTTTTATAAATAAAAATCATATTTTTAATACTAATCTATTTACACATATATATTTTACCTTTTTAAAACAATGTTATAACAACTGATTTAATTACACAGCAAGAAAATATATATATAAATAATAATTAAAAACTCACATTTGTTGATGGAGGCGGATGGGGCTGCGTCGGAGGGAGGTGGAGCAAGGGGAGGGTGGGTCGGAGCTTGCAGTGGTGGCGCTATGGCCAACGGCGGGCCCACAGGGGTGCGACGAGGGTTTGGATCGGATTTGGGGCGTTGCGGTTCGATCGATGAGAGGAGGGGATGGAGAAGCAGGCGCGGGGGAGGGGGTGGAGGTGCTGCCGGAGAGGGCGGCGCGCGAGGGACCCTCGATGGCGGTGGTGGCGGCTGGGCGACGAGGAGCGCCCTCCGTTGGTTTTTTTCTTTGATTCGGTTCGATCTGTAAAGGTAGAGAGAGGAATGAGGGTAAGGGAGTTAAGGGAAATAATATATTATTTTATTTGTTTTATTCTCCAAAATATTGACTTTTAATTCGAACTCCAATCGAGGCCCAACGACTATCGTCTATAGCTAATTACCCCTATTCCGAATCCAATGGGATATGTATCATAAGATGATCCGATCGTTTCGATCAGTTTTCGTCAAAATCAAAATATAGCTCTATATATTGAATTTGAACGTGCATTTCATTTTACTGGGGTCACATACTAACTCGAAAAAATCCAGTAAAATATTTTCTAGCTTCGTATTGATGATACGGTCCCAACAAAACTAGTTTCGTCGAATTCTGAGACCATTTGAAAAATGGCCATTTTCCAGTCGATTAAAATCAACTAAAACTTGTCAAATGCATTTTCCTTTGGCACGCTCACATATTGATTCGAAAAATTACGAAATTTGAAAATTAGAAATAACTGGACATCACGGATTCAACAAAAGTGGTTTCGTCGAAATCCGAGGTCGTTTGCAAAATGGCCATTTTCAAGGGCCGAAATTCCATAGCGACCATTCTGAAATTTTAACTGGACGTAACTTTTGATTCCCGCTATGAAATTTTGATTTCCCGGATTCGTTGGAAAGATATTCTCAATTAGATTCAAATATTTTTGGTTTCGCTAAAATCCGGTTTATTTTGCATCCTACACATTCATTTGAATTTTGAAATCGAATTATCGAACTACCGTTCCATTTTCAATTCCTTTTATATATATAAATAAATATTTATATTTTAACGGCGATTCGAATAAATGTATACGTTCGAATTCTATTCAAAATAAATTTCTCATCGTTATTATTTAAAATATTCATTTTAAATATTCAAAATTCACTAAAATTTCCAAAATAAAAATTTTAAATTGGCTCAGATTTCTGGGTTATTACAATCTCCCCCACTTAAAACTTTTCGTCCCCGAAAAGGAACGAAGCCGAAAGTTGTTTCACAAATCAACTCAACTTCCAGTATTTTCACTACGGCTTAAGTTCTTCAACTTTTCAGTTTCTAAGAACTTTCCAAAATTTGGCTAACACCCTAAATTTTCGAAAAATTTCGCCATAACCTCCACTGCACCGGGGACTTCGGGATATTTCATATAGCCTCCCATGGCCTTCTTCAATCCAAAAGAAAAAGAAAAAGCCAATCGGCTCATAAAATCATCATCACCCAAACAAAACAGTAAATTATGGTAAACATGTACCTATTTGTCGGGCAAACAATTTTATTCTTCTGCTCTAGCCTCTTTGCTATGACCTGTTCAATGTAAGTACATGTATATGCATGCAAATGCGACTAATTTTCAATTCAATTCACTATTTTATTAAATTTGGCTAAAGGTTCAACATTTAATTAACTAAACAATAAACAAGCAACACAATCAGCAATCAATTAGTGAATTATCATTTCAAATTCGTAACTTTGATATAGAGTCACAAAATCAGATTTTTGATGCCAAATCACAACAATAAGCCCTATCTAATTTTGGTTCTCACACCAGTCTAATGGAAATATATAAATATCACACCTTCATCACTCGAACATAAATTCTGATGATGATCGATCAATCATCAGAATCATCTCCGAGCGACTACAGTGTGACTCTATATCTTTCTAATATATTAAAACTACGAATACACGCGGATCAGACGTATACGCAAAATCTTTATATACTGGATAGTCAAAATCAATATAAATAAATATTCAAATACGAATAACTGAATTAAATTTTCAAAACCAAAATTGTTTTCATTTTAAAAATGTACTCTTCACACTCGTTTTAGGATACTACAGATCCCATCTCTAACGAGTTATTCCCATTGGATATTACTAATCCAATATCTGATGAATTCTTTCGTATGGTTCTAATGTGTCTTGTTCTCTGAGCTTTGTAAACCAAAGCTCTGATACAACTGTAAGGACCCGTAACTTCCCCGGTAAGGGAAGAGCGGATACTCCGAGAACAAGCCACAAAAGAACGCAGATGGAAGAACATTTCATTGTTTATTAGAACAATTCCATCAGAATACAAGAATAAACAGAGTATAAATGAATAAATATTACACAAAAAATATCAGAGATTACAATACATTACATATCAGCGGAAAATAATACAATACACAACTGAAGGAGATATACGGATACAAAGCTTTCCGGATATCATTCCAGCTGTAAACCAGGATCCTGTGAATGTAAATCTGCAAAACCAAAACTACTAGCTGCACGTGTCAAAATAAGGGCGCCCAGAGTTTAGGTTAAAACAATAAACCCCAGGTCAGTCATGTGACTGGTGTGAGAACTAAAACAGTTGTAAATCTTTATTTTAAAGTTAGGTAAATCAAGGGACCACGCCGCATAACACGGAACGGGTTTCCTCCCAAGAATACCAGTGCATAAAACAACCGCACAATGCTAAATAAAGAACAATGAAGCTATTACAAGACCCAGGCCCCATCAAACAATGCAACGAAAGCCGGAGGATAGGGTTTTTACCTTATAATAGCCAAAGAATGCTTGGTACATGAAATTTCATGTTTTATTATTACTATAAGTGTATAGTATCAAAACAATTTCAAATCATAAGTATCAATCATAGACGGCATGAGCGCCCCATCCTACTATGTCGCCATATATATGATTACAACTAAAATCGAAACGTCACATATTGGAAGTTGGATTTCCTTATGTGAACTGAGGCAAAAGATAGTCCTCTACCGATTCGAGACTGTCTAGCCCGAGTCTCAGGCAAGCGCACAGGCAAGCTTTGGATCGTCAGGGTCGGTCCACCAATGTGGATTATTATGCCTGAACACTACGTTTCCCCGGCCTTTGGGGCGTAAATGAGCCAACGAATGACTCCATCGGACCCGGATCGTCCGATCTAACCGAGGCGCCTCGCAACAGCAACAACCACACAAGTCAAACTCGTCAGGGCGTGTAAAACCACTGATGCTACTTCTAGCTAGAAGGAAACGCATGTCCTCCCTAAGATCCTCTCCCGTTTCTAGTTCACAACCGGGGTGTGAGGCTCGCGAATTCACATTACACAAAGCTGTGCCACACAGGCTGTGCTTTGATCAAAACCCACAAGACTTTGCTTTTCAACAGAAGCCTTGATCATATTTCCACTTAGGCATGCCACATAGGCAATTCACTCTATGTGTTTGATATCCATTAATATATAACCTTTGAGCTCGTACTTTTCAAAGAAGGGCGTTAAGCAACAGAATAAATTCTCCGCCGCCAAACAGATATATATTTAATAGAAATCAACCGCGTAGAATAAAATCCAATGTCAGACACACAGTCCATTTACAAGTCCGTTCTGGGTCTGAACGAAATCGGAGGCACCTAGTACCCCGCATATCCATCGATCTCCAAGTACGTCTGGACAATCACTAACTGATTCCCTCCTCTTGGGTGTACGGCCCAATCAAGATCATCAGTAATCACCCAAACGATGTGAAGACCTCCGGTCTTCAACCACCGTCTTCATCTTCGACACCACGTCGAATCAGTTATTCAGAATGGGATAAACCCGGTCTTTCTGAATAACTCGCGTATATAATAAACAAGTATTACACAAACACAACATACGCCTCGTTCCAATTCAGAATATTCGTTTATTCAAATATTCTTCTACTTTGGGAAAGGTTCCCATTAATTTTATCAAAGATAAATTCTTTAAATTTATTCTTTAAACTTCTTTGAATATCAATTCAAACTAGTTGGGATTAACGAACCACACTGGAGTAATCATTTATTTTATTTCCCAATCCCCACCTATTCATCCCATGAATTAAAACTGGTCATACTTCATATCTAACACCACAGTGTTATTGGTAAATTCAATTACCATTTCACGTTCAAATCTAATTAAAGATTTAACTATCGCCTGGAGCAAAACTGGTGATACTCCCTTCTCAATCTTTTCAATCTAATTAAAGATTCATTAAAACTCCACTTAGTTTTAATCTTTAACTGGGTTAAATAATCAGTGTCATTTAAAACACAGTTCACGATAAACCCAAAATCACCTTCCATTAATTATCGGGTTAAAGAACAAGTGTTATTTAAAACACTGTTCACGATAAACCCAAAAATCAATACCAATTCAATTCCAATTAAATATTATTTAATTGGTACACTTCCTTAAATCTAAATAAAAAGATTTAATCTTTTTCTCCACTGGGCTTAAGAACAGTGTTAATGAAGACACCATTCACGACAAACCCAAATCACATTTGATATTAAATACAAGGCTCTGAATAGAAAATATACCGGCTTATATTCAATATCAAATTCTATTACCAACAAACATTGTATTGGAAATAATGATATAAATATATCTTTCAAATTCCCATAACAATACCTGTATCGTCACGAAATCCAACATAGAAATATTCCAAAGATAATTTCGATTCAAATCCATTCCAAATAAATTATTGGAAATTCTGGTTACTTTTAAAACCATTTCAAATCCACTGTAATTATTTTAAAAATAAATAGAGTTATAATTCTAGTTCAAAACTAGTTAATTTCGATAAAAATCTATTTTTATCTTTTCAAATATGGAGTTTTTCATCCCAATTTTTCCCAAATCATTCCTTATGATTTTACACAAATTATTACTATTTTTAATAATTTTATCAAGGCCCGTACAGTCGATTTCCATCAACGGCCATCGAACTGCACTTGCAACGACCTTTTCCCAATTTGATTTGGACATAATTCCAAATCCAACCGTTAGATTTCTAATTTCTAATATTCGTTAGAAATGTCTTTTCGATACGAACCCAACGGTTCCGGTTTTAGGAGAATCTGACGGACGGATCTCCCGTAATATCCATTTGAAGTCAATGGTAGAAATTTGCGAACTACCGCGGCGCGGTGCGTTCTATTCAGGCCATTATATTATATATATATAATATATATATATAATATACTTCATCGATTTCCTTTTAAAACGTATTTTATAAATCGTTTTAAATTCGTTTTCAAAACGATTTCAACTTCCTTTTCAAATTCAAATCAAAATTGAATTTTCCCTTTCAAATTCGTTTTAAATTCATTTCAAATTGATTTCAATTCAAATAGATTTTCAGTTCAATTTCAATATGTTTTAAATTCAATTCAAAACAATTTCAATTCTATTTCAATCTAATTCGAATTTCAATTCTATTCCATTTAGTTCGAATTTCAATTCTATTCCATTTAATTCGAATTTCAATTCTTTTCAATATAATTCGAATTTCAATTCTATTCCATTTAATTCGAATTTCAATTCTTTTCAACATAATTCGAATTTCGAAATCACTTTCAATATTCATTTAAAAATGAATAAAATCGATATAGATATCGTTCGCATCAAAATAGCGTCAATCTAATCAACACGGCTTCATATATTTCTATTTTCAAATATTCTATTCAAATATTTCTATTGAAATATTTCTTTTTCAAAACTGGAATGAGGCCCAATCAATTACCATAGATTTTACTTCTATGGATTTACATACAACGTATGTATACATCAACAATTACAAATAATCAACCATTATCCAAAGTGCATTCTACACTGTATAAGCATCAAATATAAATATTTAACGCTTATAACAGTCTGTCAATCAGTCGATCGACATACAACTAATTATTAGGATTAGTGTATGTCATATATCATCCCAATACCCATATGGGGTTTCAAACAATCAACACAGATTTTATTTGTGCAGTTGGGTGATGTGTAAAATTTCTCGTCCCAATCAATATCAGTCAAATCAGTGTGTATAAACAAATCGTCCGATTTGTTTATATTTATTTCATTTTAAATACACGTTAAAAATTCTATTTTTAACTATAAAATATTTTCCACTATAAAATATTTTATTTCAACTATATAAATATTTTATTTCATTTCACATCACATCACACAATCAACTACACATCAAAATCAAACAAACAAGCATACAAGCCGTCCATGGTCTGTGGACGACGGGTGTTAGGTGCTACTAAACACCGTCTGCATCCTGGTATATATTTTAACTAGAAAATTAAATTAAAAGTGAGAAGTTCTCACAGAGGCTTCCACTCCTCCATAGAAATTTCTGAAATTCAGAACAGTCTGGACTTTCCCGTACTTCCAACGTAGTCTTCTCCACGCTGTTCATATTAAAATCACATCTTTTATATGATTTCCTATACATTAAAAATCATATTTTTAACACTCTACCTATATGAAAATCATATTTTTATTCTTTCTATAATATAATAATCATATTTTATACCGTCACTTCGTATATAAAAATTTTATTTTATATACCGCTACTTATAAAATAAAGTTCCTATTTTTATAATGGTTCATATATAATAAAGTTTATATCCTTATAATGGTTCGTATAAAATAAAGTTTATATCTTTATAACGGTTCATATAAAATAAAGTTTATATCTTTATAATGGTTCATATAAAATAAAGTTTATATCTTTATAATGGTTCATATAAAATAAAGTTTATATCTTTATAGATAAAAATCATGTTTTTATAAATAAAAATCATATTTTTAATACTAATCTATTTATACATATATATTTTACCTTTTTAAAACAACGTTTTAATCACTGATTTAATTACACAGCGAGAAAATATAAAAAAAATTAATTAAAAACTCACATTTGTTGATGGAGGCGGATGGGGCTGCGTCGGAGGGAGGTGGAGCAAGGGGAGGGTGGGTTGGAGCTTCCAGTGGTGGCGCCATGGCCAGCGGCGGGCCCATAGGGGTGCGACGAGGGTTTGGATCGGATTTGTGGTGACGGGGTTCGATCGATCAGAGGGGGGGATGGAGAAGTAGGCGCGGGGGGGGGGGGAGGGGGGAGGGGGTGGAGGTGCTGCTGGAGAGGGCGGCGCGCGAGGGACCCTCGATGGCGGTAGTGGCGGCTGGGCGACGAGGAGCTCCCTCCGTTCGGGTTTTTTTCTTTTGATTTAGTTCGATCTGTAAAGGAAGAGAGAGGAATGAGGGTAAGGGAGTTAAGGGAAATTATATACTATTTTATTTAGTTTATTCTCCAAAATGTTGACTTTTAATTTGAACTCCAATCGAGGCCCAACGACTGTCGTCTATAGCTAATTACCCCTATTCCGAACCCAATGGGATATGTATCATAAGCTGATCCGATCGTTTCGATCAGTTTTCGTCAAAATCAAAATATAACTCTATATATTGAATTTGAACGCGCATTTCGTTTTACTGGGGTCACATACTAACTTGAAAGATTCCAAAAAAATATTTTCTAGCTTCGTATTGACGATACTGTCCCAACAAAACTAGTTTCGTCGAATTCTGAGACCGTTTGAAAAATGGCCATTTTCCAGTCGATTAAAATCAACAGAAACTGGTCAAACGCTTTTTCCTTTGCCACGCTCACATATTGATTCGAAAAATTACGAAATTTGAAAGCTAGCAATAACTGGACATCACGGATCCAACATAAGTGGTTTCGTCGAAATCCGAGGTCGTTTGCAAAATAGCCATTTTCAAGGGTCGACATTACATAGCGACTATTCTGAAATTTCAACTGGACGTAACTTTTGATTCCCGTTATGAAATTTTGATTTCCCGGATTCGTTGGAAAGATATTCTCAATTAGATTCAAATATTTTTGGTTTCGCTAAAATCCGGTTTATTTTGTATCCTGCACATTCATTTGAATTTTGAAATCGAATTATCGAACTACCACGCCATTTTCAATTCCTTTTATATATATAAATAAATATTTATACTCTAACGGCGATTCGAATAAATATATACGTTCGAATTCTATTCAAAATAAATTTCTCATCGTTATTATTTAAAATATTCATTTTAAATATTCAAAATTCACTAAAATTGCCAAAATAAAAATTTTAAATTGGCCTAGATTTCCAGGTTATTACAGTAAACAACCCCTACTTCTCTTAATACTTCAAAATAACCCTTCTTTTTAATCCTACCCATAATTCTCCAAATATCCCTTACTTCCAAGAATTACACCCATTTTTTAATTTCTATGAAGGGTAGGTTTTTGCAGCACCCAATCCAAATGGTTCATCATCTTTCATATTTGTCGATCTACCCCTACTATGCTTAAACTACCTGTATTTTTCTTAATACTTCAAAACAGTCCTTCTCTTTAATCATACCTGTAATTCTCTAAATGGCCCTTACTTTCAAGAATTACCCCTATATTTTAGCTACTGTTAAGTATTGGTTTTTGCAGCACCCAATCTAAATGATTCATCATCTTTCATATTTGTCGATCTACCGATACTATGCTTAAACTATCCCTACTTCTCTTAATACTTCAAAATGGCCCTTATTTTTAATCTTACCCCAAATTCTCTAAGTAGCTCTTCCAACGATTACCCCAGTTTTTTAACTACCGTGAAGGGTTGGTTTTTGCAGCACCCAATCTAAATGATTCATCTTGTTTTATATATGTCGATCTACCTCAACTATCCTTAAACAACCCCTACTTATCTTAATACTTCAAAACATCTCTTCTTTTTATTTCTACCCCTAATTATCTAAATAGCCTTTTCTTCCAAGAATTACCCCTGTTTTTTAACTACTGTGAAGGGTTGGTTTTTTGCAGCACCAAATCCAAATGATTCATCATCTTTCATATTTGTCGATCTACCCCTACGATGCTTAAACTACCCCTACTTCTCTTAATACTTCAAAACATCTCTTCTTTTTAATCCTACCCCTAATTCTCTTAATAGCCCTTGCTTCCCAGAATTACCCCTATTTTTTAACTACTATGAATGGTTGGTTTTTGCAGCACCCAATCTAAATGATTCATCATCTTTCATATATATCGATCTACCCCTACTATGCTTAAACAACCCCAACTTCTCTTAATACTTCAAAACAACCCTTCTTTTTAATCCTACCGCTAATTCTCTAAATAGCCCTTACTTCCAAGAATTAGACCTATTTTTTAACTTCTGTGAAGGGTTGGTTTTTGCAGCAGCCAATCCAAATGATTCATCTTCTTTCATATTTGTCAATCTACCCCAACTATGCTTAAACTACCCATACTTTTCTTATACTTCAAATCCTTCTCTTTAATCCTACCCCTAATTCTAAAAATAGCTCTTACTTCTAAGAATTACCCCTATTTTTTAACTACTATGAAGGGTTGGTTTTTGCAGCACCCAATCTAAATGATTCATCATCTTTCATATTTGTCGATCTACCGATACTATGCTTAAACTACCCCTACTTCTCTTAATACTTCAAAATGGCCCTTATTTTTAGTCCTACCCCAAATTCTCTAAGTAGCTCTTCCAACGATTTCCCCAGTTTTTTAACTACCATGAAGTGTTGGTTTTTGCAGCACCTAGTCTAAATGATTCATTTTTTTTTATATATGTCGATCTACCTCCACTATGCTTAAACTACCCCTACTTCTCTTAATACTTCAATACATCTTTTCTTTTTATTTCTACCCCTAATTATCTAAATAGCCTTTACTTCCAAGAATTACCCCTGTTTTTTAACTACTGTGAAGGGTTGGTTTTTGCAGCACCCAATCCAAATGATTCATCATCTTTCATATTTGTCAATCTACTCCTACTCTGCGTAAACAACCCCTACTTCTCTTAATACTTCAAAACAACCCTTCTTTTTAATCCTACCCATAATTCTCCAAGTATCCCTTACTTCCAAGAATTACACCTATTTTTTAATTTCTGTGAAGGGTTGGTTTTTGCAGCACCCAATCCAAATGATTCATCATCTTTCATATTTGTCGATCTACCCCTACTATGCTTAAACAACCCTTACTTCTCTTAATACTTCAAAATATTCCTTCTTTTCAATCCTACCCCTAATTCACTAAATAGCTCGTACTTCCCACAATTACCCCTATCTTTAAACTACTTTAAATGGTTGGTTTTTGCAGCATCCAATCCAAATGGTTCATCATTTTTCATATTTGTCGATCTAGCCCTACTATGCTTAAACTACCTATATTTTTCTTAATACTTCAAAACAGCCCTTCTCCTTAATCCTACCCCTAATTCTATAAATGGCCCTTACTTCAAGAATTACCCCTATATTTTAACTACTGTTAAGTATTGGTTTTTGCAGCACCCAATCTAATTGATTCATCATCTTTCATATTTGTCGATTTAACGATACTATGCTAAAACTACCCTTACTTCTCATAATACTTCAAAACAACCCATATTTTTAGTCCTACCCCTAATTCTCTAAATAGCCCATCCAACAATTACCCCAATTTTTTTAACCACTGTGAAGGGTTGGTTTTTGCAGCACCCAATCCAAATGATTCATCGTCTTTCATATATGTCGATCTACCTCTACAATGCTTAAACTACCCCCACTTCTCTTAATACATCAAAACATCTCTTCATTTTATTTCTACCCCTAATTATCTAAATATCCTTTACTTACAAGAATTACCCCTATTTTTTAAATACTGTGAAGTGTTGGTTTTTGCAGCACCCAATCTAAATAATTCATTATCTTTTATATTTGTCGATCGACCTCTACTATGCTTAAACTACCCCTACTTCTCTTAGTACTTCAAAACAACCCTTCTTTTTAATTCTACCCCTAATTCTCTAAATAGCCCTTACTTCCAAGAATTACACCTATTTTTAACTTCTGTGAAGGGTTGGTTTTTGCAGCATCCAATCCAAATGATTCATCATCTATCATATTTGTCGATCTACCCAAACTATGCCTAAACTACCCATACTTCTCTTAATACTTAAA
>JASFAX010006787.1:0-2500 GCA_030737875.1 Allium sativum
CATTTTTTGAGTGCCAAATCTGGTACTTTGGCAAATGTGGTACTTTGCCAAATCCAAGGCGTGCGGAGCCCGATTAGCACACGCGAAAATTCGATGTTTCACCGTGTTTTTCAGCCTGGTACTTTGGCCAACCTGGTACTTTGCCAAGTGCCAAATCTGGTACTTTGCCAAATGCAAGGCGTGCGGAGCCCGATTAGCACACGTGAAAATTCAATGTTTCACCGTGTTTTTCAGCCTGGTACTTTGGCAAACCTGGTACTTTGCCAAGTGCCAAATCTGGTACTTTGCCAAATCCAAGCTGTGCCAAGCTCGATGCGCACACGTGAAAATCCAGTGTTTCACCGTGTTTTTCACCATTTTTTGAGTGCCAAATCTGGTACTTTGGCAAATCTGGTACTTTGCCAAATGCAAGGCGTGCGGAGCCCGATTAGCACACGTGAAAATTCAATGTTTCACCGTGTTTTTCAGCCTGGTACTTTGGCAAACCTGGTACTTTGCCAAGTGCCAAATCTGGTACTTTGCCAAATCCAAGGCGTGCGGAGCCCGATTAGCACACGTGAAAATTCAATGTTTCACCGTGTTTTTCAGCCTGGTACTTTGGCAAACCTGGTACTTTGCCAAGTGCCAAATCTGGTACTTTGCCAAATCCAAGGCGTGCGGAGCCCGATTAGCACACGTGAAAATTCGATGTTTCACCGTGTTTTTAAGCCCTTTTTGAGTGCCAAATCTGGTACTTTGCAAAGTGCCAAATCTGGTACTTTGCCAAACCTGGTACTTTGCCAAAACCAAGCCGTGCCGAGCCCGATGCGCACACGTGAAAATCCAATGTTTTACCATGTTTTTCAGTCTTTTTTGAGTGCCAAAATCTGGTACTTTGGCAAATTTGGTACTTTGGCAAATTTGGTACTTTGCCAAATCCAAGGCGTGCCGAGCCCGATTAGCACACGCGAAAATTCGATGTTTCACCGTATTTTTCAGCCTGGTACTTTGGCAAACCTGGTACTTTGCCAAGTGCCAGATCTGGTACTTTGCCAAATCCAAGGCGTGCCAAGCCCGATGAGCACACGTAAAAATTCAATGTTTCACCATGTTTTTAAGCCTTTTTTGAGTGCCAAATCCGGTACTTTGCAAAGTGCCGAATCTGGTACTTTGCCAAACCTGGTACTTTGCCAAAACGAAGCCGTGCCGAGCCCGATGCGCACACGTGAAAATCCAATGTTTCACCTTGTTTTTCACTATTTTTTGAGTGCCAAATCTGGTACTTTGCCAAATCCAAGGCGTGCCAAGCCCGATGCGCACACGTCGATATCAAGTGTTTCACCGTGTTTTTCAGTCTTTTTTGAGTGCCAAAATCTGGTACTTTGGCAAATTTGGTACTTTGCCAAATCCAAGGCGTGCCGAGCCCGATTAGCACACGCGAAAATTCGATGTTTCACCGTATTTTTCAGCCTGGTACTTTGGCAAACCTGGTACTTTGCCAAGTGCCAGATCTGGTACTTTGCCAAATCCAAGGCGTGCCAAGCCCGATGAGCACACGTAAAAATTCAATGTTTCACCATGTTTTTAAGCCTTTTTTGAGTGCCAAATCCGGTACTTTGCAAAGTGCCGAATCTGGTACTTTGCCAAACCTGGTACTTTGCCAAAACGAAGCCGTGCCGAGCCCGATGCGCACACGTGAAAATCCAATGTTTCACCTTGTTTTTCACTATTTTTTGAGTGCCAAATCTGGTACTTTGCCAAATCCAAGGCGTGCCAAGCCCGATGTGCACACGTCGATATCCAGTGTTTCACCGTGTTTTTCAGCCTGGTACTTTGGCAAACCTGGTACTTTGTCAAGTGCTAAATCTGGTAATTCGCCAAATCCAAGTCGTGCCAAGCCCGATGAGCACACGTGAAAATCCAATGTTTCACCGTGTTTTCAAGCCTTTTTTGAGTGCCAAACCTGGTACTTTGCCAAATCTTCTACTTCGGTAAATCTGGTAATTTGCCAAATCCAAGACGTGCCAAGCCCGATGCGCACACGTGAACACCATTAACTCGAACACCTTTACCAGAAAGCTGGTCAACCGATCGCGTTTGAGGCTTCGCTGCGGAGGTTTCGTAAATTTCACGGGTAAATGCTTGAAATTCCATAGGCTTAGATTTCAGTGTCAGCGCACGTTACAGCTTGCTTTTCGCCTGGTCCGCTCTTCCAATATAAAATCCAGGCACAATGGGCTTTTCGTATAAGTCCACGGAATTATATTTCGGTGGTCGGTCGATCGATGTACCTATTGGATTACTCATTGTCCCATTTTTCTGTCTGTGGCTACTGACCAAGGAATTTGGCACTTAGTGTTTAGATGCGGATCATGTTCAACCGAAAAGATTCCGACAAAACTTGCGGTCTTTGAACGGATCACGTTCCACCTACTGAAAAGTCGTTCTTCTTTCTAAACCCGCTCACTTCCCCAAACTGAGTATGGGAACTTTTCGAACCTTCGTCGAAGTGACCGCCTTA
>JASFAX010006787.1:10000-12500 GCA_030737875.1 Allium sativum
CCAAAACCAAACTTTTCCGAGATATCGCCCACGTTTCAGCATGGTTTCTTCCTGATCAGTCCCGTTTTCGAGAAAATAGGAAAATCTCGCGGAAACCAAAGATTCCCGTAATCGCCCATGTTTCTGCTTGATACGTCCAGTTTTCAAAAAAACTGGGAAATCTCGCCAGAACCGAACTTTCCCATGAGCGGCCACGTTTCACCAGGGTTTCTGCTTGATACGTCCTATTTTCGAAAAAACCGGAAAAATCCAGCCAAAACCAAGCTTTCCTGTAATTGCCCACATTTCAGCATGGTTCTAGCAAGATTTGGCCAGTTTTCGGAAAAAACTGGTGAAATCCAACCAAAACCATACTTTTCCGAGATCGCAACAAAAATATTTTTAAAAATATTTTTAAAAAATTTGGGGAGGGCACTTCCATCGAAAACATTTTCAAAAAATTTTTTTTAAATTTTTTTTTTTTAAAATATTTAAAAATTAATATTTTTAAATATTTAAAAAAAAAAAAAAATTTCTCCGAAAAATCCACACAAAAAATTTTGTTGATCAACCAACGTTTCAGCTTGCGTTTTGCCTGATCCATTTTGGTCAATCCTTCCCCTTCCTCCTCCTCACCCTCCCCCCCCAATATAGGAATATATGGAATTTAGCCTAATATGACCCCGGTAGTCCAAAGTGTCTCTGCTACGTAGGTAAATCCGACCACATTTTTTTTTGTGATTTTGCCATGTAGTCACTGTGGTTTTGAGTGATCCGCATGTGTTTTCCGAATCTGGCACTTTGCCAAGTGCCAAATCTGGTACTTTGTCAAATCTGGTACTTTGCCAAATCCAAGGCGTGCGGAGCCCGATTAGCACACGTGAAAATTCAATGTTTCACCGTGTTTTTCAGCCTGGTACTTTGGCAAACCTGGTACTTGCCAAGTGCCAAATCTGATACTTTGCCACATCCAAGCTGTGCCAAGCCCGATTAGCACACGTGAAAATCTAACGTTTCACCGTGTTTTTCACCATTTTTTGAGTGCCAAATCTGGTACTTTGGCAAATGTGGTACTTTGCCAAATCCAAGGCGTGCGGAGCCCGATTAGCACACGCGAAAATTCGATGTTTCACCGTGTTTTTCAGCCTGGTACTTTGGCCAACCTGGTACTTTGCCAAGTGCCAAATCTGGTACTTTGCCAAATGCAAGGCGTGCGGAGCCCGATTAGCACACGTGAAAATTCAATGTTTCACCGTGTTTTTCAGCCTGGTACTTGGCAAACCTGGTACTTTGCCAAGTGCCAAATCTGGTACTTTGCCAAATCCAAGCTGTGCCAAGCTCGATGCGCACACGTGAAAATCCAGTGTTTCACCGTGTTTTTTCACCATTTTTGAGTGCCAAATCTGGTACTTTGGCAAATCTGGTACTTTGCCAAATGCAAGGCGTGCGGAGCCCGATTAGCACACGTGAAAATTCAATGTTTCACCGTGTTTTTCAGCCTGGTACTTTGGCAAACCTGGTACTTTGCCAAGTGCCAAATCTGGTACTTTGCCAAATCCAAGGCGTGCGGAGCCCGATTAGCACACGTGAAAATTCAATGTTTTCACCGTGTTTTTCAGCCTGGTACTTTGCCAAACCTGGTACTTTGCCAAGTGCCAAATCTGGTACTTTGCCAAATCCAAGGCGTGCGGAGCCCGATTAGCACACGTGAAAATTCGATGTTTCACCGTGTTTTTAAGCCCTTTTTGAGTGCCAAATCTGGTACTTTGCAAAGTGCCAAATCTGGTACTTTGCCAAACCTGGTACTTTGCCAAAACCAAGCCGTGCCGAGCCCGATGCGCACACGTGAAAATCCAATGTTTTACCATGTTTTCAGTCTTTTTTTGAGTGCCAAAATCTGGTACTTTGGCAAATTTGGTACTTTGGCAAATTTGGTACTTTGCCAAATCCAAGGCGTGCCGAGGCCCGATTAGCACACGCGAAAATTCGATGTTTCACCGTATTTTTCAGCCTGGTACTTTGGCAAACCTGGTACTTTGCCAAGTGCCAGATCTGGTACTTTGCCAAATCCAAGGCGTGCCAAGCCCGATGAGCACACGTAAAAATTCAATGTTTCACCATGTTTTTAAGCCTTTTTTGAGTGCCAAATCCGGTACTTTGCAAAGTGCCGAATCTGGTACTTTGCCAAACCTGGTACTTTGCCAAAACGAAGCCGTGCCGAGCCCGATGCGCACACGTGAAAATCCAATGTTTCACCTTGTTTTTTCACTATTTTTTGAGTGCCAAATCTGGTACTTTGCCAAATCCAAGGCGTGCCAAGCCCGATGCGCACACGTCGATATCAAGTGTTTCACCGTGTTTTTCAGTCTTTTTTGAGTGCCAAAATCTGGGTACTTTGGCAAATTTGGTACTTTGCCAAATCCAAGGCGTGCCGAGCCCGATTAGCACACGCGAAATTCGATGTTTCACCGTATTTTTCAGCCTGGTACTTTGGCAAACCTGGTACTTTGCCAAGTGCCAG
>JASFAX010006788.1:15000-17500 GCA_030737875.1 Allium sativum
TGCAATTGCCCACATTTCAGCATGGTTCTAGCTAGATTTGGCCAGTTTTCGGAAAAACTGGTGAAATCCAACCAAAACCAAACTTTTCCGAGATATCGCCCACGTTTCAGCATGGTTTCTTCCTGATCAGTCCCGTTTTCGAGAAAATAGGAAAATCTCGCAGAAACCAAAGATTCCGGTAATCGCCCATGTTTCTGCTTGATACGTCCAGTTTTCGAAAAAACTGGGAAATCTTGCCAGAACCGCACTTTCCCATGAGCGACCACGTTTCACCAGGGTTTCTGCTTGATACGTCCTATTTTCGAAAAAACTGGAAAAATCCAGCCAAAACCAAGCTTTCCTGTAATTGCCCACATTTCAGCATGGTTCTAGCTAGATTTGGCCAGTTTTCGGAAAAACTGGTGAAATCCAACCAAAACCAAACTTTTCCGAGATCGCAACAAAAATATTTTTAAAAAAATTTTTAAAAAAATTTGGGGAGGGCACTTCCATCGAAAACATTTTCAAAAAATTTTTTTTTAAAATTTTTTTTTTTTTAAATATTTAAAAATTAATATTTTTAAATATTTAAAAAAAAAAAAAATTTCTCCGAAAAATCCACACAAAAAAAATTTGTTGATCGACCAACGTTTCAGCTTGCGTTTTGCCTGATCCATTTTGGTCGATCCTTCCCCTTCCTCCTCCTCCTCACCCTCCCCCCCCAATATAGGAATATATGGAATTTAGCCTAATATGACCCCGGTAGTCCAAAGTGTCTCTGCTACGTAGGTAAATCCGACCACATTTTTTTTTGTGGTTTTACCATGTAGTCACTGGGTTTTTGAGTGATCTGCATGTGTTTTCCGAATCTGGCACTTTGCCAAGTGCCAAATCTGGTACTTTGGCAAATCTGGTACTTTGCCAAATCCAAGGCGTGCCAAGCCCGATGCGCACACGTGAAAATTCAATGTTTCACCGTGTTTTTCAGCCTGGTACTTTGGCAAACCTGGTACTTTGCCAAGTGCCAAATCTGGTACTTTGCCAAATCCAAGCTGTGGCAAGCCCGATGCGCACACGTGAAAATCTAACGTTTCACCGTGTTTTTCACCATTTTTTGAGTGCCAAATCTGGTACTTTGGCAAATGTGGTACTTTGCCAAATCCAAGGCGTGCGGAGCCCGATTAGCACACGCGAAAATTCGATGTTTCACCGTGTTTTTTGGCCTGGTACTTTGGCAAACCTGGTACTTTGCCAAATGGCAAATCTGGTACTTTGCCAAATCCAAAGCGTGCCAAGCCCGATGCGCACACGCGAAATTTCATTGTTTCACCGTGTTTTTCAGCCTGGTACTTTGGCAAACCTGGTACTTTGCCAAGTGCCAAGTCTGGTACTTTGCCAAATCCAAGCTGTGCCAAGCCCGATGCGCACACGTGAAAATCCAATGTTTCACCGTGTTTTTCACCATTTTTTGAGTGTCAAATCTGGTACTTTGGCAAATGTGGTACTTTGCCAAATCCAAGGCGTGCGGAGCCCGATTAGCACACGCGAAAAATCAATGTTTCACCGTGTTTTTCAGCCTGGTACTTTGGCAAACCTGGTACTTTGCCAAGTGCCAAATCTGGTACTTTGCCAAACCCAAGGCGTGCGGAGCCCGATTAGCACACGCGAAAATTCAATGTTTCACCGTGTTTTTCAGCCTGGTACTTTGGCAAACCTGGTACTTTGCCAAGTGCCAAATCTGGTACTTTGCCAAACCAAGGCGTGCGGAGCCCAATTAGCACACGTGAAAATTCGATGTTTCACCGTGTTTTTAAGCCCTTTTTGAGTGCCAAATCTGGTACTTTGCAAAGTGCCAAATCTGGTACTTTGCCAAACCTGGTACTTTGCCAAAACCAAGCCGTGCCGAGCCCGATGCGCACACGTGAAAATCCAATGTTTCACCGTGTTTTTCACCATTTTTTGAGTGTCAAATCTGGTACTTTGGCAAATGTGGTACTTTGCCAAATCCAAGGCGTGCGGAGCCCGATTAGCACACGCGAAAATTCGATGTTTCACCGTGTTTTTCAGCCTGGTACTTTGGCAAACCTGGTACTTTGCCAAGTGCCAAATCTGGTACTTTGCCAAATCCAAGGCGTGCCTAGCCCGATGAGCACACGTAAAAATTCAATGTTTCACCGTGTTTTTAAGCCTTTTTTGAGTGCCAAATCTGGTACTTTGCAAAGTGCCGAATCTGGTACTTTGCCAAACCTGGTACTTTGCCAAAACGAAGCCGTGCCGAGCCCGATGCGCACACGTGAAAATCCAATGTTTCACCATGTTTTTCACTATTTTTTGAGTGCCAAATCTGGTACTTTGGCAAATCCAAGGCGTGCCAAGCCCGATTAGCACACGTCGAAATCCAATGTTTCACCGTGTTTTTCAGCCTGGTACTTTGGCAAACCTGGTACTTTGTCAAGTGCTAAATCTGGTAATTCGCCAAATCCAAGTCGTGACAAGCCCGATGAGCACACGTGAAAATCCA